>JAESVK010068316.1:0-14692 GCA_017140935.1 Hamamelis virginiana
TATGGTTCCTCTCAAGGGTTTGAGCTCTTGGAGCACCATCAGAGGGAGTCGTGCCTGTTTTTTTGCAGATTTAGGTCCGTTGGGCCATTGTGCGTGTAGCTCGCGTTTAGCTACAGTCTGCTGGTTTTAAAGAAGGTGGTTCTCTCCCATGGTTGGCCGTGCTTTTATCCTTGGGTTCCACTGCTGGTGTTCTTTGTTGGCATGCACCTGCTTCCTCCATTGCTCAAGTTCCTGTCAGTGGTTTTGCAAACATGGTTTTTCAAAACCTCGGTTCGTTCCTTGGTTTTTGGAGCTGGTTTTCATGGCTGGTTTGGTGTTTTGTGGTCTTCTTAAACCACGGTTTTACATGTTTTTACATGTTGGCATCACGGGTTTACATCACAGGTTTGCAGGGTTGCCTTTTGGTAGCCTGCATTTGTTCATGGTGCCGTGCTTTTTAAGGTTGGTTTTGAAGCTCGTCAGTTTGTGCTTGGCCAAATGCCTGTGGGTATGGTGTCTCCTTCTGTGGTGGTTTTTACATCACGAGTTTGCAGTGTTACTCTCTTTGGTAGCATGCATGTGTTTTTTATTCTTGTTCCTCGGGGTTCTTTATCTTAAGTTTGGTTGGTTCTTTGAAGCTTCTTCTCCTCCTTCGTTCTGGTTAGTGGTTTTTCAAACCTCGACTCGTTCCATTGTTTTGTTTGGACTGGTTTCTTGGATGGTTTGATGGTTGTGGTTTTCTTAAACCACGGTTAGTCATGTTGACAGGCCTATTTGTCATAGTGTTCAAGGCTAGGGTAGCTGTTGTGCTTCGAGTGTTGCGGCTGGTGTTGACGTCGCGTATGTGGGTGGCCATGTTGAAGCTGCTTTTCATGATGGTTTACTGTTGCGTCTGGCAGTGTAAGTGGCTTTTGATGGGTGATTTTTTTCACTTCTTTAGTTTTAAGAGGGGCTGGTACAGTGGTTTTGTCTCATGCGGATTGAATTGGTTTGTAAATCGCGGGTCTCAAGTCTAGGAAACGCGGTTTGAATGCTTTTATTGCATTAATTGCTTGTGACACATCAATTCCACGTGGAGCTACATGTACTGATGTGTTTGAATCCTCAAGTGGTTTGGTGTTCTCTAGTTGCTTTCCACATGGGGCGCTGCTTTTTCCATGGAGTTGTGGGTCCTTTATTATTCTTTGCTGGTTATCTCTTTAACCAAATCATTGCTGAGAGGACCTTGGTTGGCTTTTTGTGTTGCTGTTTCACTTGTGCGAGGGTGATGTTCATGGTTTTTTCTCATGCACATATGGGGGGCGTGGTTTGGTCTTCAATGTTCTTTAACCATTACCTGCGCGTTAATGGAGATAGCTGTACACGTGGTCCGGTTCATGTTCCTTTTGTTTCAGCGTTTGTAGGGTTGTTGAACCTGATGTGCTTGTGAGCCTTTGGCTTGGTGGGGCACGATTTTTGGAGCATGTTGCATCTCACGTGCTACTGGCTTGGCTTCTCATATCACGGTTTGCGTGATATTACAGTTAAGAACTTGGGTGTGCTCCTGGAAGCTCATTAGTCTTGATTTTGTATGGCTGAGATTATTTAAATTGCTATATTCTTTCTGTGCCATGTTCTTGGTTTTTTCATGGTCAACCTATAGTCCTTCTACATGGGTTTGTTCCTCTCTCTTGAGTGCTACATTCGGTGAAGTGGTCCACATTTTAGCATGGTGGGCTGAGAAACTGAGGGTCCTCGGTGTTATGGGGTTGCATATCCCTTGGGTTTGGTCCCTGCTGGTTTTAGCCCGGATATGGCAGCTTATTGAACTTTCCCCTGTACTGGCTTCTTATTTATGGATTATTTGGGGTGTTCTGATGCTGTGAGTTTGATGCGAGTTTTTATCTTCAAACCTATTGCCGCATCAGTGTCCTGTTGTGTCTGTATTTGCTTATTTTAGTCCTACTAGAATGAGTTTATAGGACATGTTGAAAAATTTCCTTTACTTTTCAAGGTAGGATGTTGACCTTTTGGTCTTGTTTTCTTTTCCCTATCCTCTTGGGTTGTAAGAGGTATCTTTAGTAGGTTAGGGAGGGTGGTTGGCCTTTTAGGCTTTGAAGCTTCGGCTTGTCGCCAGGATGGCTCTTGTGCTGTAATTCTTTTTTGGTATAAATATTTCTTAATTATCCAAAAAAAAAAAAAAAAAAAGAACCTGCCTTTTTCTCTAGTTAATAGTTGGGCCTCTCGAGTTTGGGGTGAGGATATTTGTGAAGTTCTGAAGTTTGATTCGGGGTTTTTCCTATTTAAAGCCAAATATTCAGAAGCTTTAGATAGGATATTGAACGAAGGACCTTACTTTATTGCAGGTAGTTATATGGTTATTAAGCATTGGCAACCGGGTATAGAGTTAAAAAAATCCAGTTTCTCTAGTATCCCTGTTTGGGTTAAATTCCTCAATGTTCCTCTTATTTTACGGTCTACCAAGGGCATGGAATTTTTGGGAAGCATTCTTGGATGCCCTCTCTTTATGGACATGCATACAGCGAATGGCAGTAGAGCAAACTTTGCTAGAGTGTGTATTGAGATTGATGCCAGTAAAGACATCCCTAAATTTTTGAAGGTGAGGGTTGGTAATGGTGAATTTGTGGAAGTTGGAGTTGAACTTCCTTGGAAACCGTCTAGGTGCATGAAGTGTAAAGTATTTGGCCACTCCCTGCAGAAGTGTCCGCTTTCTACCCCGAAAATTGTCAAGCCCATTCAGGAATGGAGGAAGAAAGAGCCCCAGATTGTCTCTCAGGATGCTACTACTAGTGCTTCTACTACTGCTAGTGTTGATTGTTGGCAGGAGGTTCCTGCTTCAAAGAGCAAGGTGACTAAGTCGGTTGATTTGATGAATAGTCCTATTCCCGTTAGCAAATTGAGTAATTTTAGCAATATGTACAGCATTCTAGATGGTGCTGATGAGGACTTGCAGGACAGTGCTCCGTTGTCAAGAGATTCCCTTAGGAAGAAGCTTAAAAATAAAGTCCATGTCCTAAAAAGTGCTAGGGGAAAATCCTGATTTTCTTTTGTTTTGGCTTTTCCTAGCCTCTTGGGTTTAGTTGTTTTTATTTTGGGCTAGGTCTTGTGGTGTTGCTCTTTCCCTTTGGGTTTGAGCCTTGTTTGGTCTTTATTGTTTATCTTCTTTTTTGGTAATATATTCTTAATTATCCAAAAAAAAAAAAAAAAAAAAAAAAAAAAAAGACACCATTTCAAGCAATTCAAGCTTTTGAGGATAGGCCCCACTTGCGTTTTCTTCACGTGAAGATGAAATGAGATTGGCATTTAAAGCATTAAATGCACTTGCATTTAATGATTTATTAATGGAAGACAAAGTCTCCCCAAACATTTCAGCATCAGCTCCAAGAGAGCGCGACTTTTTGGTTGCAGTAACTGCCTCCATTAATTTGATACCCGCGCCATCATTAGCATCTCCACAAACTCCTCCACACGGCATAACCCGGACCCCTCTACTTGATTGAGACTTCGGACCTGCATCACGGATTTTAACCAGGCCATCAACTTCACGTGGTTTAAAAAAACCATCAGTACCACGGGAATTATCCTCATTAGCTGCTCCACATGCCTGACTTGCATTAAAAGCATTTAATGCACGGGAGCCATGAACCGCAATAGCCTTGCCCCTATCACCCCCTTTCGCAAGGTCGTCTGCCTCAAGCAATTGAGAACCGGGCCCACATAATTTATTACAAGACGTCATTGCCTCCCCATACACTTCATCCACAGGATTCACACAACCACCAAGATCTGCAACATCACCTGCTACGTCTGACTCAGACACCCCGATATTAATTGGAGACGCAATGGCGGCTTGAGATGGAACTGTACTAGCTGCTGCACATGGATTGGACTCGGCAGAGGCATGGCCAGCTGCTCTAGAAGAAGCAACAAAGTTCGTCTGGTCCAACGTAAGACCTCCATCCAAACCGGGACCCAAACCAGGAGTGGACTCCAAAGAATAACCGGCACCTAAACCATGAGATTCACCCACTACCTTCACTCATGGGAACCGCATTAAAGGCATGTTCACCCACAGAAGTAACCTGAAACTCTTCACGTAAATCAGAACCCACCAAACCATGAGAACCTGCCCCATTAGAGTTATTTAAAAAAATTTTACCAACTCCCCTCACTTCATCCTCATATCTAACACCAAGTCTGCGCACAGGACCGCCATCTGAACCACATGGATATCCACCAACTTTAACAACCGAACTTTTATCCTCAGACTGGATAAAAGTAGTTACATCCGAAGGAGATACTGACCCCCAATTCACAAAAATAGAATGGGTTAGTGAGAGAAGCTCCAGCGATGCGGTTGTGGGTTCTTCCTCGTGGGGTGAGTCTGGTGTCTTCCTCGGTGCCTTGATCCTCTGGTTCCCTTTTCCTCTGTACGTGGTTGGTGTCTTCCCCGTAGTGCGCAGCTGTGGTGTTGCATCTCTCCTCGTGTGAGGTCCATTTCTCTGGTGCGTTGCTGTCGCGTTTGTGGTGTAGGTTCTTTCACGTGGGTTTGAGGGTTGTGCAAGTGGTATTGTGACTTTTTAGGTTTCAGCGTGGGTTTGGTTGGTGGAATTGTGAGTGCTGTTGCTTTCCTCGTGATCTGCTCCTGGCTCCATAAGTGCGCTGTAGAATCTAATCCCTCTTTTTTAGTGGGTTTTGTTGGGGTTTTGTTTGGTTGTAACCGCCACTGGTGTTGTTTCTCCATCATGGCTCATGGCTCCAATTTGTCCCTTGCACGTGGTTCTGTACGCCATTTAATGGGGTCGATTGATGAGGGCTTGAATCCAAGTGGGGTTGTCCATGTGAAGCCTGCTGAGGCACATGGGTTTGTGGGGTCTTCTTCAGCGGGTCCCGCCATTGATGGAATCTCATGTGTTGAAGCTTTTCCAAGGATACATGCCGAGATTCCCCTTGGTCCACATGGCTTGAAGTCAAGTGGTGTTGGTGAAACCCACACTGATCCGCGGGCTGTCTCTTTAGAATCTCGCGCCTCGATTGCAGCTTCATTTACTTCTGTTTCGGCCTTTAATGCAGACCCACTTGTTCCCTCTTCTTTTCCCAGTGCCGCTGTTCACAGTGGGTATATGCAGTCGAATTTTGCGAGCTCCTCTCAAGGGGTTTCTTCTCACGATTTTGGTGGACCAAGTGGAGAAGGTGGATTAGTTCCTCATGGTGTTTCTACTAATTTGGAGGGTTCTTGTATTCAAGATGAAGCTATTTGCGCAGGGTCCCGTTCTGCAAGCTCTGTTTACATTCCTACTCAGGTAAATCAAATTTCCCCTGCTGAGGAATTGGAAAGGAATTTGGGATTCTCTGAAGACACAAGATTTCTTTTTTCTAAACCTGTGTCTCATACAGTGTATTCCTCGAGTGTCTCTTCTGCTGGGAATGGTACTTCAGCTCCTTGTGGCTCTAGATCCAATCTGTTAGGTCTAGATCCCCATGGATCTGAGGTAAGTGGTCATCCAGTTGGTGTTTTTTCTGGGTCTGTTATTGATAGAAATAGAAACAATTATGCTCAGTGTGTATCTGGCTCTAATGACATAGATAAGGGAGTAAGCCAAGTCTCAGCTTCGGAAAACTCTTCTGGTCCTGGGGGAGCTGGTGGAGTGGGTGCCTGGGCATCTTCATCTGGTTCTGGTAAGAGAGTTGTTTCTGATTGGAAATCATTATTCAACAAGCCTGCTGGGCTCTCATCAAATCTTCAGTACCATAAACCGTTGATTGTTGATGGTAAGATAAGAGTTAATCCTCCTGATAGTGTTGCCATGGCTAGTATTGCGCATTGGAAAGAGTGTGTGGTTGGTCAATTTTTTGACAAGAGGCTTCCATACCTGGTTGTTAAAAATGCCGTGTCTAAGCTGTGGGGGCATAAAGAAATTCCGGATATTCTATCTACTGATAGTGGACTATTCATTTTTAGATTTTCTAATTTAGAAGTTAGAGACTGGGTTCTTGATTCAGGACCTTGGCATATTGGGGGCAAACCTTTTTTGTTGAGGAAATGGCATCCGAAGATGGAAATGCTCAATTTGAAGTTGGAAAAAATCCCTATCTGGGTTAAGTTTTTCAATATCCCTATTGAGTACTGGACGGAGGAAGGCTTCAGCTTTTTGGCCAGTGCTATTGGTAATCCACTTTATCTTGATTCCCTCACTCAATCAAGACAGAGGCTCTCTTATGCTCGTATATGTATTGAGGTTAATGTAAATTGTGAATTTCCAACCTCCTTTGAACTAGGATTGGGGGATGGCAATGTTGCTGAAATTGGGGTTGAATACCCTTGGAAACCTAGTAAATGTGTACATTGTTGTATTTTTGGACATAGCTCTTCTAATTGCTCCTCTGCTAGCAAAAAAGTTTGGGTCCCTAAAGCTCAAGTAAAGCCTTCTGTGGTTTCTGGAGGGTCTGTAAATGTGAATGAAGATGTGGCTGGGGTCCTCAACTCTGGTAAATCCTTACATATTTCTGGTACCAGCAGTCCTATTACTTCTCAAGGCAGGGGTGCTGATTCTGTTGTAGTGCAGTCTGGGGCTTCTTATTCCCATTGTAAAGAGCTGAATCATGATGGCATGGGTAAGGGTAAAGTGGATGTGGTAAATGAGGTTCCAACAGTTCGTGATAAAGAGTCGGTAAGTGATTTTGCTTCTCATAACCCTTTTTCTGTGCTTGATGCTGAATCAGTTCCTCTAAATGCTCTTAATATGGATCCTGTTGATAATTCTATGCCTGAATGAATTATCCAAAAAAAAATTCTATGCCTGAATTGTGTGCAAATGATACTGTATTGAATCCCATTAATGCTTGCAATGAGACTGGGTTAGAGGGTATTCCTTGTTCTGGATCTCGAACTCCTTTGACTAATGTTGTTGATTTGAATCAATCCAATGTTGATAATGTTCAAGAACCTGCTTTCTCTGATAGTTCTCCAGACATCACCAAATTCAAAAATGTTAAAAAAAAAAAATAGATGAATTGTGTAATGTTAATGCGGAAGGCACCTTCTCTAAAAGCCAATTGAGGAGACTTAGAAAGAAACAACATAAACTAGGCTTGACTAGTGGAAAAGTAGGCCTGAGTGGTGATTCCCCAAATCAAATTCCTCCATGATTAATTTTGCTTGCTGGAATGTAAGAGGGTTGAATAACCCTTTAAAGCAGATGGAAGTTCGTTCTTTTATTTCAGTCTATACTATCTCTATTTTTTGTCTGGTGGAGACTCGTGTTAGATCTGTGGGAATGGATGGCATCTTATTTCGTATTGCTCCTGGATGGAGTATCTCTCATAATTATTCTCATTCCACCTTAGGCAGAATTTGGGTGTGTTGGAATCCGGTTATGGTTAAGTTAGATTGTGTGAATAGTTCTGATCAAGCTCTCCATTGTTGTATCTGGGATCGTCATGATAATCTTCTTTGCTATTGTACCTGTGTGTATGCCTCGAATTGCCAGTATGATAGGAAGCAGTTATGGAGACAGTTGTCTTGGTTCGCTTCTTCTGTGGGTAGTAGTCCTTGGATTGCTATGGGTGACTTTAATGTGACTAGATTTGCTAGTGAGAAATGGGGAGGTAATGTTTTGATGGATGGTGCTATGACGGAGTTCCATGAATGTCTCTTTGACCTTGAGCTGTTTGATATGCCGTTTATTGGTCCTCTCTTTACTTGGATGAACAGAAGGGATGGAGATTCTTTTATTGCCAGGAGGTTGGATAGAACTTTGATTAATGAGGGTTTTTTGGATTCTTTCCCTAATGCTACCACTGAGTTTCTCCCTCCTGGTCTGTCGGATCATTGTATGGTTTTGGTTAAGCTTTGCCCTTCTGTTGCTCAGATTAAAAAGTCCATCCCTTTCAAGTTTTTCAATTTTTGGGCGGATCATCCTGCTTTTATGGAGGTTGTGAGTAATGCGTGGAAGAGTAATTTTTATGGTCAGCCTATGTATAGACTGTATCGTAAGCTTAAAGTTACAAAAGAAGCTCTCAAACGTTTCAACTTTCGTGATTTTGGGGATATAAGGGGTAAAGTGGTGGATGCTAAAGCAAAATTATTTGAGGCCCAAAATTCCCTCTTACTTAACCCAATTGATAACTCTCTTGTTGATTATGAGAAGGAGTGTCTCAGTGTGTATAATAGACTAGCTCGAGCTGAAGAAGGATTCTTAAAGCAGAAGTCTAGGGTTCAATGGCTGAAGTTGGGGGATCAGAATACCAGTTTTTTCTTCAAATCTGTTAAAGTGAGGAATGCTTTTAACACTATCAAATGTATATCTCTGTCTGATGGTTCTTTGGTTGAGGATCCTATTGCTATAAAGAATGAAGCGGTCTCCTACTTTAATTCTATTTTGGGAAGTGATCCTGGTGTTCCTGTGGATTGTGATATTTTGAATAGTCTGGAGGGGTTTGAGTGGTCATCTGACCATATTGACATTCTTAATAGAGGTATTTCTGCTGAGGAGATAAAGTCCACTCTTTTTTCTATCAAAAATGACAAAGCCCCTGGTCCTGATGGCTTCTCGTCTTTGTTTTTCAAGAAAGCGTGGGATATTGTGGGAGAAGATGTTATTGAAGCTATCTCCTCTTTTTTCAGCTCTGGTTGTATGCTCAGGGAGATTAACTGCACCATCATTGCCCTCGTTCCTAAGGTTCCTAGTCCTTCTTCTTTTAATGAGTTTAGGCCTATATCCTGCTGCAATGTTATTTATAAATGCATATCTAAAATCATTGCAAATAGGCTTAAGTTGTGCATTCCTGACCTCATTAGTCCTTTCCAATCTGCTTTTGTTCATGGTCGCATTATCTCTGATAATATTTTGTTGACTCAAGAACTTATGCATAATTTTCATAGAGATGTGGGTCCTCCGAGATGTGCGCTGAAGATTGACATTAGAAAGGCCTATGACTCAGTTAATTGGGAAGCTTTGATTGCTATTTTGAGGCAAATGGGTACTCCTACTCATTTTTTGAATTGTATTGTATCCTGTTTTTCTACTCCCATGTTTTCTGTTGCTGTTAATGGGGAGTTGGCTGGTTTTTTTGGGGGAAAAAGGGGTCTAAGGCAAGGGGACCCTATGTCTCCATTCCTTTTTGTGATTGTTATGGAAGTTCTGTCCAGATCTCTTTCCTGTGCTACTGGAGGGTTTTTTTTTTTGGATAATTAAGAATTATATTACCAAAAAACAAGATATTACAATGAAGCGCAACACACGAGCCTCAAAAGAAGGCTACAACACAAACCAAGCAAAACCTCTTACATCCCAAGAGGCAAGGAGGAACACAAAGAAAACGTGCTACTGGAGGGTTGACTTCAATTACCATGTTAGATGTGAAAAAGTCAAGCTTTCCCACCTTTGTTTCGCTAATGATTTGTTCTTGTTTGCTAAGGCCAATGTCAAAAGTATTCAAATTCTTATGGATGTTTTAAAGGCATTTGAAATTTTTTCGAGTCTTCAGATTAATCCTAACAAGAGTGCTTTGTTTATTTCGGGTGCTAGTGATTCGGTTAAAGCTGACATTGTTCATATCACTGGGATAAATGTGGGGAGTTTACCGATCAAGTATTTGGGGGTGCCCCTTATTTCCACTAAGCTTTCTAGGGTGGACTGTCAACCTCTTTTGGAGAAATTGGTTAGCCGTATTCATTCTTGGACTAGCAAGTCTCTATCCTTTGCTGGAAGACTCCAATTATTATCTTCAGTCCTTTTCAGCATTCAAGTGTACTGGTGTAGCATGTTTATTATTCCTATAGACACTGTTTGCAGGATTGAGCAGATTTTCAATGCTTTTTTATGGTCTGGGTCATATGGAAAAGCTCATAAAGCCAAAGTTAGTTGGAATGTGGTTTGCAAACCGAAGGAGGAAGGCGGGTTAGGGCTTCGCAGAGTAAAAGATTGGAATATTGCTGCCATTTTAAAGCACATTTGGAGTTTATTTGCGAGATCTGGTTCAATATGGGTAGCTTGGGTGGAGGAATATCTTCTTAGGGGCAAGAGCTTCTGGTCCATTAAAATCCCTTCTAATTGTTCCTGGAGTTGGAGGAAGATTCTTCAGTTAAGGGAAGTGGCTAGACCCCTTATAAGCCATAAAATTGGTAATGGTGCTTCTACCTTTTTATGGCATGACAATTGGCATCCATTGGGTCCTTTGTTACAGTGCTTCAGTTCCCGAGTGGTCTATGATGCTGCCATCCCTTTGCAAGCTAAAGTTTCTTGTATTTTATCCGATAATGGCTGGAATTGGCCTGTTACTAATACTTCCGATCTTATTTCTATTCGTAACAGATGCTGTGATTGCCCCCCTCTTCTTAGCAGGAGGGAGGATGCTGTGGTATGGTCTTTATCCCCTTCGGGGATTTTCTCTACTAGCTCAGCTTGGAATCATGTTCGTAATTCAACTCCGGTTGTGAGTTGGTTTTCTGCTGTGTGGTTTTCGAATTCTATTCGAAGACACTCTTTTATAGCCTGGTTGACTATCCTTGACAGGTTGGCTACTCAAGATAAGCTTTTGAGATGGGGTGTTATCTCTTCTATGTCTTGTGTGTTTTGCAGGGCTAATGGAGAAGATCGGAATCATCTCTTTTTTAGCTGCAGCTTTACAGCCAGGATTTGGAGCAATGTTCTCAAGTTGTGTGGTCACAATAGGATCCCCCGTGCTTGGGAGAATGAGTTACTGTGGGTAACCTCCTGTAAGGGGAAATCTTTCTGTTCCACTATCAAGAGGTTAGCTTGGGCTGCCACCATTTACAACATTTGGAGACAAAGAAATGCCAGAGTTCATGAAAACCTGTTCATGAAGAGATTGAGCATGGGGTTCTTTCTAGAGAGAGAAGCTCTGGATTTTGGTCTGGCTTGCTGAAGGGATCTAAGATGTCCCTTAAGAAATTTCATGAGAATATTCCGGATGATTTTGCTGGTGGTAAACCTGTGCCTGCGGGTGGAAATGTTATTGATGAGTCTGGTTTGAATTCTTCTGAGGTTTTACAGGTTCTTCATCTTTTGGAGGCCAAGAAATGGAGCTTAGAAGATCTTGCTATTGTTATGTGCAGGCAAATCCGTGAGAGGGTGAACCTGCATAATTGTTCCATTATAAAAAAGGGCCTTGATGTGTTGCTAGCTCGTGAAGGTAAAGCATTAGTTGATAATAAGGAACTTGATGCCATTCTCCTCTCTATTAGTTCTGCTTCTGGAAGTGGAGGTGATTGTAGTACTGGGGTCTCTGGTCCGGGTTGTGCTCAGGCTGGGAGTGGTATTGGTGCAGGCCCTGGTTGTGAAGGTAGTGTGAGTACTGCTGTTTCTAAGGCTGTTGAACTTACCGTGGGAGGTGAGTATGCTGTTACTGTCTCAGGGGAAGTTAAGGAAGGGAGTGAGGTTGCTACTCCCAGTGTGGATGACAGTGATAGTGAGTGCTGTTCGTGTGCTAGTCATGAAGATTGTCCCAAGTGCTTTCTCAGTGATAGTTGTGAAGGGTCAGCCTCTGCTAACGATGATGGCGATCAGAGTTTGATTGATGAGAATGAGCTGAAGGTTTCCAATGGGTCCGAGTCTTGCGTGGATGGGCTGAATAATCCTTCTAGTCCGTTTGGTGGTGGGTTATATGAAGGGCCTGTAGGTGGGAACTCCATGGATGTGGTGCTTGAGGAGCAGTCTGGGAGGGGCTCTAGGTGTCGGGTTGATGGTATTTGCATGCAAGAGAACTCGTCCCATCCTGGTTTGGTTAGCTCTGGATGTGAAGACTCCACGATTGTTCCTCGAACTAATTATTCCAGCGTGTCCCAGTCCTCTGGTTCTGAGCATGGGCATGCGATGACCTTCCCTAGGCCTGGTCTTGGGGTTATGTATGGCTCTAGGAATGACGGTGGGTCTGAGGGATTAGGTGTTGATGTTACTTATAGAGAGAGGCTTGGGTCTAATCCTCATTGTAAAAGTGATAGCGTGTTGGATAGTGGGGTTGACTCTCAGCTGGAGTTGACGCATGATGTGGCGAGTGTACAAGCTTTAAATGCTGGACAGGTGTCTTCTTCTCGTGTAGATGCTGGAACAATTGGGGCTTATTCCGTTTGTAGTGGTGCTCAAATGGAAACTGTTCCTGACGCGGGAGTAGAGAATGCATTTATTGCATTTAATTCAAGTGATTTATCCTATCCAAGTGGCGATGCTACTGATGTGGGTGGCCTGCTTAGTTTAGGTAAAATGATCACAAATGGGGCTCATGGAGCTGGTGGTGGCTTGAGTAGTGGTGATGTAGCAGGTGGGGAGCCTTTTTCCTTTATTAATAATTCTTCAAAAGCTAGTGCATTAAATGCACTAAAGGTAAACTTTAATTCTTCTCCACGTGGAGTTGTTTGGAGTGAGGAGGCACGTGTTGGCAGTGTATCTTCCCTCAGTGTTTGTAAAAGGGGCGAGGGTCAGCAAGACAACTTGGTTAGTAATTTCGTGAAGTTAAATGCTTTTGATGCATTAAATAATAGCCATGCATTAAATGCAAATCATTCAACCTATCCGCGTGGAGCTGCGGTGTCTATGGAAGAGTGTGCTATTGCATTAAATGCAAATGCTTTTGCTGTTGACGTTGTTGCACACTCAAGTGACCTTATTGATCCACGTGGCCAGCATGAATTGAATAAATCTCATTTTAAAAATCCTTCTATCTCTTCTAGTGGACCCGCATCTCAAGGGCAGGAGGTAAATAACCACGCTTTTGGGGAGAAATTAGTTTCAAACTCTAGTGGGAATGGTTATGAGGAAAAGGTGGCTGATGACTCTGCGTGTTTCAACACTGGTTTGCATAGAATAGTTTCTGTGGATTCTGGGCATGGTCTGCTTGATTTGCATGGCGTGCATGCAACGAAGGATGTCAATTCTGAGGTTCCCCCATTGAAGCCTCCTTCTGTGGGATTCAAGCCTTCTGCTCAGGCTGGACTTATAGCTCCTAGTTCGGACTTTGACTCCAACTTTCCTCCGTTAAGGGCTGGTGTTAACGGTGGTAAACCTTTGAATGTGAGTGTGGTTACTCGAAATGGCCCTTCTCGCTCTTTTAGTAGCCTTGTTCATAATCCCTCTAGTCAGGCTAAACTTCTTAAACTATCAAAGAGGGAGGTTACTCAGGCGAATGAAGGTATTTTTGGTATTCCTAAACCAATTATTGAGGAAGGTCATAAATTGTTAGAGCTCGCTTTTGTGGGATACGTTCTCGATAAAAATCTTCCTTTTAATTTGGTCAAGGAATGGACTGATCGTGTGTGGGGTGATAATGTAGCTGAAGTGGTTAAATTTGATTCTGGTATTTTCCTCTTCAAGGCCACCAGCTCTGATGCTTTAGCCAGGATTTTGACTGATGGTCCTTATTATATTGCTGGCAAATTCATGGTTATCATGAAATGGCATCCGGGATTGGAATTAAAGAAGTATGGGGTTTCTAAAATTCCAGTCTGGATCAAGCTTTATCAAGTTCCTCTTGTATTGCGCTCCACTAAGGGTTTGGAGTATATTGGCAGTATTCTTTGAAACCCTCTCTATATGGATGTGCATACGGCTACTGGGAGTCGAGCAAGTTTTGCTCGAATTTGTGTTGAGATTGATGCGAGCTTTGTCATTCCCAAATCTATTAAATTGGATGTTGGAAATGGTGTCACTGAAGAAGTTTTTATTGAATTGCCTTGGAATCCTTCTCGTTGTGAGACGTGTCAGGTGTTTGGTCACTCTAAGCAGAAATGTCCTACTGTGCCTCCTCCTGTCTCGACTAAACCTGTTGTTCGTGTGTGGAAGGTTAAAGCTGCTAGTGATGAGCAATGGCAGAAGGTTCCTACTTCTAAACACCATGTTTCTAGGGATGAGGAGATGAAAGTGGATTCTAATTCTGTTAATGTTACTAGCAATATGTTTGATGTTCTTGCTTCTGGGGGTTTGGAGGACTCTAGTGTTGATGATGCTGTTGACCGGTTGGTTAGCCCTGATGTTGCCTCCCCTGTGTCTCGAGAGTCTCTTAAAAAAAAGCTTAAAGATAAAATTTATTCTCTGAAAAATTCGAGAGGGAGGGATGTCCCTTAGTGAGTGTTATTTTTATTTGTGTTTTTCCTAGCCACTTGGGTTGTAAGTGGTTTTATTTTGGCTAGGTTTGTGGTGTTGGCCCTTCTTGTTGTGGCTCGAGCGTCGTGCTTTATTGTAATTTCTTGGTTTTTTTTGGTAATAAATTTCTTAATTATCCAAAAAAAAAAAAAAAAAAACCTGTTCATGAATTCTGATATGATATTTTCTCTTATTTGTAATGATGTGAGGAATAGAGTGTCGAGTTTCATTGATATTGTTGATAATCCTTGTAATAGAGCTATGTGTGATAGATGGGCCTTTGATTGTAATATCTTAAAACATTAAGGTAGGTCCTGTTTTCTCGTTTTTGGTTGCTTTTGCCCGGGCTGTGGGCTTTTGTGTTTTTCTTGTGGTTTTCTTTGTTTGGTCTTGCTGGTGCCCAGGCTGTGGGCTGTTTTTTGTTGTTTCTGTTTTAGCTTTGGTGTTTGTGTCTTTCTGCTGGTTTGTTTTTAGGCAGGTTTTTCTGGCTTTTGTCCCTTTTTTAGGGGAGGTTCTGTCCGTTTTTCCGTAGGTTTTTGTGGCCTCGGTTTCGTTCTTTGTTCTTTTGGGCTTTGCCCTCTTTGGATCAATAAATTCTTAATTATCCAAAAAAA
>JAESVK010068318.1:0-17731 GCA_017140935.1 Hamamelis virginiana
GAGAAAGTGAAGGAAAATCATTGAGAATCAGCTAAAATAAATGATAAAACATCATAAAAGAAACTTCATATTTATGTGTAGAGTAAACTCATCTCTGTTCTTTTGTCTATTCCAACACAGCTAAAATACCCTCACAAATCCAATGAAGCTATACACTGGCCTCTGCAGCAAATATTTTATATGCTTCATGAATGATATTGAATTAGTTATCAAAATTCTGATAACTAATTCAATATTGTCCCCACAAATTACAAATGTGAGCCCAACTAATACAGAGGGTACTATTTTATTTTATGCAACTTTTCTCTTTTTAAGTGGTTCCTTTCAATTTTGATGTTGCCTAAGTAATTAGATGCATATGTCAGCTTATCTCTGGATTTAGAGTATATACTAGATACTATCAACTGAACTACTGTATTCTCCAATATGAAACTCTTTATATATGATATCAATCCTTTTTAAAAATAATAGAATTTGCTTTAATCTTCAACAACTATAAACATGGAAACACCAGGCATTTGATTGGACTGTGGTGTCCCTCGATCATGGAGTTTTGGATTTCCAGTTCACTTGTGATATAATTAGAAACTGACCGTATTGTGGATTTCCAGTTCCCTTGCGATATAATTAGAAACCGACTGTATCTATTAATGCAGTAGTTTGTATCTGTAGGGATTGATCCATTAGATACTTAGATGTAATGTATTACCTCATACAGCTAAGTCATGCCAAAAGTGGAAATCAGTAACACTAATCTTTCCTAATTATTTAATTGCAGATTAATTACAGAGACTGTGAAGCAATCTCCAGGTGCTTGGGGTGGTTCAAGAGACTGGAGTGAAGTTGAGGTTTCATCTGGTTTAGCATTTCCCGAGCACCATTTGCATTTGAATTTGATGCACATGCAGTGACTAGTCAAATGGTTTCTCTGTTGATATTAATGATGCTTTGTTTCAAAATCTTTCAAGGGCAATCAGAAAACTATTTTTCGTCCACCTTGTTAATTGTGCTGACTAAATTTGCACCATACTAGAGACCAGTTCTGCAGAATAGATTTTTGAAGGCTAAAAGTGAACTTTTAGTAATCCTTAGACAAATGACGTAGCATTAATTTTGGGAGAAGTCCATATAAGCAGTGCAATGTATTTACTTCTTTTAAAATATTATATCAGATATCCTTTGTAACACTGTTAAATAGGTCTGTCATTATTCCTTCTCAGGGAGCATGGGTTCTGAAACCGAAAAACTCAAAACCAAGGTCAGTCGTACATTTTGTTGGTGGTATATTTGTTGGAGCTGCCCCTCAGCTTACCTTCCGTTGTTTCTGGAGCGCCTTTCAGAAAAGTAAGTCATGTCTTACTGATAATGTTGGTGGTTATCAATTATTACATACTCATCAAGTAATTTGTCTGATTAGTCATGCACTCTAATGAAGTCTATGAGGAGATACATTAGCCCAGATATATCTCTTATTCCATTAGCTCAGATATACTCATATACCTCTTATTTTAAACTTTGTCGGATATGCTTATTGTATTTCAAATTTGACCCTTCTAAAAAATTTTCTGCCTCCCCTTTAGTTTTTTTTTTTTGAAGTATTTTTACTCCACCTGATTTTTTACACCCACTCTTTTGTAGTATTTTTATTCTTGTTATTTGGAAATCTTGTCCAGGTGCATTGATAATTGAAATTGGATTGTTGATCTAGGTTTATGTATATTTTCTATGCTATATTGTGTAATGGCACGCATAGGCATGGTAAAATAGAATGTTATTATCAAGTACACACAATAAGAGTAGATTTACCTAGTTTAGCAAGTTGTCCACGTCCAAGGTTGAGAAGAAAAGATCGAATCCATTATGAACAATAAGGATTAGAGTACAAGAACTCTCAACCTCTCAACTCTCTCTACCAAATTCCATAAAACATGAATTAACCCTTCCTTCTAAAAAGGTCCAAATGTGGTGATTTTGAAATCCAATAATAAAAAATTCAAGACACCTCACAATATTCTAATTTAAAAATCAGTTTAGTTTATATTATTGATAATTGAAATTAGTAGAATTGGAAGATGAATAACAGGTTGATAAACATACTAACAACCAACCAAAGATTGCCCCTCTTATAGTACATTCCTGGCTCCACCCCTGTTCAGGAGTTTGTGCGTGCGCGTGCGTGTGCGTGCGTGTGTGTTTTCTTTGTTTGGGGAGACTCAACATTTATTTTCAACTACAAGAGGTATCCAAGGAAGATAATTACAAATATGAGTCCAAAGAACAACAAGTAGTAAAATTGATTCAATATGACTCAAGAATTTTAATTTAATAGAAAAGACTTTTATTATGATGGATGGAATTTTATGGGATCATGCCTATGTTTGAAAATTTGAGTTTAACTTCAAAATGAATTAGTATTAATAAGTAATCTTAATTCAATTAGAAGCCTACTATTTTGATTGGTGGAATTATATGGGATGTGTACTCTAATAAGGATAATTTGGTCAATCATAAGTTTTTCCGGAATTCACACTTATATATATAGTATAATAATCGGACTAAAATAGATGCTTATCCATTACATTAGTGTTTTTGTAAAATTTAGTTTGTTTAAAGACTACATATTTTCTGTTTTAGTTTGCCTTTTGGCATCACATTCACATATATATTTTTAGCTAATGATTTTGTGATTGACCACGATTTATTATGTCTCTCTTAATATAATTTCATAGGAGGCAAGCCTAGCTATCCCATTATTCTCACCTGTTCTTGTCCCAGTGGCCCAAAGCATTGGACCAATTCTATCACAGATTGCTTCATCACCGACAATTCGCCTAGGGGTGAGACTCTAAGTCACCGGCTTCTTATGGTTTGATTGGAATAATCATTTTGAAGCTTGTTTGTTGGGACATGCATGTTTGTAATAGTATCTTTATGTACTACTAATTCTATTTTCATTTCTTGTGAATTATTTAGATTTTATAGGCTTAATGAAAATAACTTTGGTAATCTTTCATACAATAGGTTTAATTAGAAATACAAAATTTTATACATTTTTTTTTCATAAATAATAGAGTTAAGAGGACGGCTTTACAACTGTCCTTAAAAATATGATTTAAGAGGACGGTTTTAAATGTGTCCTCATGCGCGATGTCTTTATAAATCATAGATTTAAGAGGACGGTTTTACGAGTGTCCTTAAAAATATGAATTAAAAGGACGGTTTATAAACTGTCCTTAAAAATGTTTTTAATGACAGTTTATAAACCGTCCTCTTAAATTATATTTTTAAGGACACTCGTAAAACCGTCCTCTTAAATCTATGATTTATAAAGACATCGAGCATGAGGACACATTTAAAACCGTCCTCTTAAATCAAAGAGGACGGTTTAAAACCGTCCTTAAAAATGTTTTTTTGTAGTAGTGATGTAAACCTTACTCTTGTAGCATCAACTTCACTAAAAATTATTTCCCTCCATGTCCCAACCTTTAAGACTCCCTTGAAGCATCAATTTATACTTTACTATCTTATTTATAATATTATTATAAATAATTTTATTATTTATATTATTTATTATATTTAATTTTATTTTAAATAAGCTTATTTATAATTTTATTATAAATATTTATACTTTTATTGCTAAGTAGAAAAATAAAGCACTTTTCTAGAAGGGTAATAGTGTCAATTTAGGATTGTAAGAAGCTTTATTAGATGATATCCAAACAGACAATAAAAGTACTTTTAGTGTCAATAACACGTTTAAAATACAGTTTTCAAACACAACTGACTTCTGCTTCTACTTAAATAGACTTTTGCTTCTCTTCTGCTTCCATTTCAAAAGTATAAGTTGAAGCTATCCTATATGGGCCGTTAAAAGTAAGTGGTTGACGGGATTTCCAGCAACGTTCTAATTGATATAAGAAAGTTGGTGCAATTAGAAAGTTGGTGTAGGGTCACAATCTATCCGGTTTTACCTTATGACACAAAAGTGTCTGTCAACAACAATTAGTGCTTGTTTGGAAAGAGAAGTATAAGCATCAGAAGTTACTTTCGGTGTCCAAAAACACAATCCAACCTATTTAGATAAAAAGAGAGAAGTAGATAAGTTGCTTTTTGTTACTTTTAAAATGAAGCATGTAGTGCTTGTTTCGATAGAGAAGAATAAGTACCAAAAGTTACTTTTGGTGTCTAAAAGCACAAGTTGAATATATTTGGATAAAAAGTATGTAAGTTGCTTTTTGGATGAAGCATCTGCCTCCCGCTTTTAAGAAAAGTATAAGTATCTCTTCTTTAATGAAAATTACAAATGCCAACCTTACCTTTGTTATTTAATCTCACAAAAATAAATCTCGTGTTCCAGCTTCTAAATACAATTGACTTCTACTTCTTTTTTGAACTTATGCTTCACTTCTTCTTCCACTTTAAAAGCACAAGTTGAAGGTATCCTAAACGCTCGTTATATGTAAAATTTATATTGGAAGTATTGATCTACCAATAAGATCAATAACGGTGATTGACAAGTTTATCATATATATGTTATGATATTGATGTGATCAGGGGCGAAGCCAGGAATTTGCTTTAGGGGGACAAATTTTTATATTGGTAATTAGTTTATTATTCATCTTGCAAAAAGCATTACAATTAGGGCCCATTTGCAATAGATTTTTCTATAATCACTTTTGGAACTCAAAATTTCACTTGATTTAAGAGATATAGTGATAATAACTTTTAGACAACTTAAGATGAGATAGGATGTTGGCAAAATTTTCATACAATAAGTAATTGTGTCAAAAGCTAAGAAAGCTCTAACTTTTTCCGCAATCACTTTTAGTATATAAATTTTAATACATGAAGACATAATTTGAATATAATTTTAAAGAATTGTATGAAGAGATAGTTATTCAAAAGTGATTTTAGAAAAAGTTAACATAAACGGACCCTTCTTCTTTTGAGAAATAAAAGATTATTAAGTTGAAAGTGGAGGAAAGATTTTGATAAATGAGCTAACAAATTTGTACGGGACAAGGGAGCAACATTTCGAGGTAATAGATATTTAGTATATATGCATACATAAATGCTATTATCAGGTTGACTTGACGCAAAGTTGCGTCAGGTCAACTCCATATGGCCAGTTTCAGAAGAGATTTTGTAAAACCGACCGTTGAATTAGATACTTCTCTTCTGTATGTCACGCTTGCAAAAAATCACAGCAATCCGACGGTTGGTTTTTGAAAAAACTGACTATAAAAAAATGGTGATATTTTGAAGAACAAATAAGTTGCATATTTTCACAATGATATTTTTCAAAAAGCCAACCGTTGGATCACTGTGACTTTTTGCAGGCATGATATGCAAAAGATGGGTATTTAATTCAACGGTTGATTTCACAAAATTTTATTTAAAACTGGCCATATGGAGGTGACTTGACGCAACTTTGCATTAGGTCGAGCTAATAATAGCAACTCTGTATATGTATATATAATTAGTTAACAAATTTCAATTATCAATACACTTAAATTGAATTTTAAATAACAAGAATGAAAATTAGTTGGGTTGCAACAGTAAAAAAATTTAGGAGCAAAATTAAAATTTGACAAGAATCGAGTTTCTAATTATTATAAAATTTATATACAAAAATAACATTTTTAAAATATTGAGGTGGGCATCCGGGGGGGGCCCTCCATGTGGCTTTGCCCATGGATGTGATAGTTCATCTAGATCATGGTCTATCAATAATGTTGATTGACAAGTCTATCAATAATGGTGTAATTTTTTTCCCCTTATTTTACGTTTATTATTATTATTATTATTATTTTTTTATCATAGGAGAATTTGAACTCATGATATCCGCTCCATCCATATTTGTTATAAGTCCTTTTTTTTTTTTTTGGTTTTTCTAATTAAGAAGGAGAAAAGTTAATCCATCGTGAATTGGGAAACTTCCCAATGTCATGGATGTGCCACTCTTCTAGCAACAATTTTTCAAACACTTAGGCACCGTTGGGATTTGTTTTTTATAAGTACTTATTTGCTTTTTTAAAAATTTACAATATATAATATCTTAGAAAAATTTTAAAAAAATAAATAAATACTTATAAAAAATAAATCCAGACGGCTCCTTAGCTAATTCATCAACAGCTTTATTAACTTGTTTATAAATATTAGCGAGGGCAATTCTGTTAGAGGTCAGCTAAATTTGAAAAGGCTCATCTTCTTATAAATTAATTCGTACACTCAACATTGTTTAGTGATTCTTTTTAGTTCAAAAATAAGAATACAAACAAAACAAAATTCATTTCTCTAAACAAATTTTCTAGTACTGGGGAATGATGTAGCACTATGAATAAAGTAATGCATAAGACACAGTCTTAAGGTTTCTTTAAGCTCAACATTGCTGTCAGCTTATGAGTAGGTTTTGGATCATCATGCCATTTTGGATATCTTGGTAAGAAAGGACATAATATATTATTAGTTAAATATACTATTAAACTTTCTCTTTTTTGATTTCAAATTTTCCGGAGAAAATTAAGTCAAGAATGTTTGCCGACATTTTCTGTTTAGTTTGGAATCTGGAAGCTATAGCTATGTGAATTCTTGAAAGTGAAAAGTTTGCTCCTGTCAATTCGAAGAGGTCTATTGTGAAAAGTTTGGGATTTGGAAGCTATAGCTATGTTTGCCGACACACAAACTGGGTTATTATTTGGTAAGGCTCTTATCAGTGTTTTTTTGACAACCTGATTGTACAAAAGTGTTCATGGGATATTGTGAATGAAATTCATCCGTGAAGCAAATTGTGACCAGTGATCATGTGCATTTGATCACCTGTTCATGATCAATGGCTGTGATCATTTTGATCCATGACATCAATCATCTATGTTAATTGTATTAAAGATTTTCCTATGGTGTCTATAATTTTTGATACCCTTCTTTTTGAAGCATTCATTTTCTGTTGATACCGTGCCTAAATCTCTTCAAGTTCAATCTGTAAATTTATTTTTTTTTCTCCCACCTTCTTCTGTCCTATATATCTCCTTCAACTCGGATTTTCAGCATCACTATCATTCGTCTTCTCCAGATGTTGATGATTCACTTGTTTTGGACAAAAGTGTCCTAGATGTTCTACGCAGAATCAATAAGCTGGATGCATGCTTCAATGCGTCAATAGGTGGATGTCAATCTAGTTCAAGATGCTCTACGCAGAACATTAATTGTAAATGGCCCCTCTTGGCACTGTGGATTTCAACTTTAACACTTGTGCCGATGTGCTGAAGTGGAGATCAGACTTGTTTGTTTTCTACCTGGCTCCATAAAATACATAGAGATACGTAGAGATACGTAGAGATGTTCCTTTTAGCTTCTGGGTTAAGGTCCTCAATTAGATAAATGAGCACTCCTGCAAGGCGAGCTTATGGACGGTTTTTTAATCCATTATCGGTCCGGTTCGGTCGGAGGATTAAAATTTTACAATTTCCAATCCGGTTCACGGTTCGGCATTTGGTAAACCGCGGTTTACCGAAACCGACCGAAGGTATAAGGCATTAAAAAAGTATTTTTACTTTTATAAAATTTATACAAAAGTAAGTTAAGTAACAAGTCGCAAAGAATGTGAAAAAGTCCATAAAATTAGGCTCTCTATTTCTGAATGTGAATAAAAATAGGCTCAGGCCTAAAAAAGTCTTTCAATATGCATAAAATTAGGCCAAAAAAAGTATGAAAATGTAAAATTTGGCCCAACCAACCAAATCAGACCGCACCTTGCCCACGAATTGCTGTTTGTAATAATGGTTTATGCCTTTTGACCAGTCAGAGGATCATTCTTGTATATATTTTTTGATGGAGGTCAGTGTGATATATATTTTATTTTAAATGGTCATTTTAGAAAAAAACTCTCCAAACCGAGGTGTACGGTTTGATTCCTTTTTAATGCCCTACCGCAAACAGACAAGACTGAACGGAAACTCAACTAAAAGGGACTGACGCAAAAAGGAACCTCCATGGTCCATTTAGGGTCCACAACGAGAGGATGCCTTCATCAACTCAATCATCCTGCTAGTCAATAATGCTATGTAATAAAAAGCAACTGCCCCCCTGAAAACACTGAACCTTGTCTTCTTATGCATCTTTTGTCATTTAGCGGCTTTTAGGATGAAGAGTCCCTTGAGAGGACTAAGGAAAAAAAAATTATGATGAGTTATTATCAAATTCTTCCAAATAGTTGGAACACTTTTCCAATGTTTTTCATTTTTTTTCTTTGGTTAGGAGAATAATAGAAGCTTAGGCCAAATCCATATTTGGCTGTGAATTCAAAACTGTTTTTGGTTTTTAAAGTTCAAAAACCAAAAATCAGAAATAAATAAATATACAATTTTTTTTTCCTATTTTCAAAGCACATGCACGTACTCTGAATCCTGTCTGAACTCAGTGGTCTATATTTTCTGATCTTCCTCTCTCTCTCTCTCTCTCTCTCTCTCTCTCTAATAATACATACATATACTTACTATTATATAAGCAGAAATGCTAAGGTATGTTGCACCTGATACAAGTTGCATAAGGTGACCTTCTTTAGAGTTAGTTGTGGATCATATTTTGAAAAACTGACCGTTGGATAAGATACCCTTCTTAAGTATGCCTTACTAGTTGTCAAAAATCACAGTGATCTAACAGTCGGTTTTTGAAAAATATCGCAGTGAAAAACTGTGATTTTTCTGTTCTTCAAAATGTCACCATTTTTTACCGTACGTTTTTTCAAAAACCAACCGTTGGATCACCGTGATTTTTGGCAGGCATGATATACATAAGAGGAGTTTCTAATTTAACGGTCAGTTTAGGAAAAAATGATATGCAACTACCTCTAAAGGAGATCACCTGATGTAACTTCCATCAGGTGCACTTGAACTTAGCATTCCTGACTATATAAGGATCTATCCATCAGTCTCGCACTAACAAGGCTCTGCCTTTCAAAACAAAAAAATAAAAAAAATAAAAAAAACAAAAAAATAAAAAAAATAAAAAACCCAAAAACAAGAAGCTCAACGTTATAATTTAGGGTTAATTACATTTTATTATGTTAGTCTAAATGGTTCCAATCCAGCATATGTTATATGGTTTCAATGATAACAAACATTTGCCGCTGCGTTATCCAAATATCTTGTGCTTAAATGTTAAATTTGTAAAACAGATTTTCAAGAAAGACAGGAGCAAACAAATGGATAACAAAATCCATGAATTGGAGGCTCAAGTGTTGAAGATGTTACTATTCCCAGAAAAACTATTTTTCCCTATGAAAAATTTGGCTAAGTATGAAAAATGAATTTTTGATATACTGAGATTTCCAAAATAATTTTTGGCGGGAATTGATCCCTATATACTTATTAACTGAGTACAACCTTAAGGGAGCTTTTATACGTGGTATATAATACCCTACTCGATAGATCAATTTTTGACACTGTTGACGAAAATTATTTTTTGTACTAAAATTGATTTTTTACATTTTGATTTATTGGGAATTTGATTTTCTAGTATTTTCCATTGAATCCAAATGGGGGGGGTACTTCCTTATTTACATTGCAAACTTAAGTAAATGAAAGTAAAAGTAATTGAAAGTAAAATGCAACCATTTACTTAAATGTTTATATGTAAATAAGTGTTCTACAGGAATAGTTGGCAGGTTGCTATTGGAGTAATTGTCAAAGCTGCTGCTGAAACATTTGACCATGTGAATGCTGATTCAAATATGGCTGCACCTCTAAACGGATTTGTTTTATTTTTCAAACCTGTTTGAATCTGCAGATTGCCAATACTCTATTCACCCCCCCTCTAGAGTATATTTTGGGCCAACAATTGGTATCAGAGCAAGTGCTCATTATATTGTTTGTTGAGCTAAAGATCTATGGCAAACCAAATGGGAACAAACCCCGACTGACCTCCACTATTTGATGGTGAAAATTATGGTTTTTGGAAAAATAGAATGCAAAACTGGATTGAATCCTATGAACTAAGAATTTGGAAAGTTATTGTTCAAGGAAATCAAAAAGTTTTCAAAATAGATGAAAATGAGAAAGAAATTCCCAAAACTATGGATGATTGGACCGACCAGGACATGAGAATTCTTCAAATTAATTCAAAGGCTAAAACTGTCTTGTATTGTGCTCTAAATGCGAGTGAATACAATAGAGTTTCAGCTTGTGCCACTGCACAAGAAATTTGGAGAAAGCTCGAGGTCACCTACGAAGGTACCAAGCAAGTTAAGCGCTCCAAAGCTTTAATGCTTAAGCAAGATTTTGAGTTATTTAAAATGAATGAAGGTGAAAAAGTTTGTGATATGTTTACTCGTTTTACTAATCTTTTGAATGAATTGAAGGCTTTAGGAAAAGTTTATCCTAATGACGACATTATTGAAAAGATACTCCTTTCTCTACCAACCTCATGGAGTCCAAAGGTCCTTGCCATTTTAGAAGCAAAAGACATTGAAGAGATGGACATTGATGAGCTTTTAGGTTCTCTCATTACTCATGAAACGACAATGAAAAAGGAATTAGAGGCCATCCAAAATGAGAAGATAAATGCTCAAGTGAAAAGAACGCTAGCTCTTCAATCTTCAACTCTTGAAGAAAATGAAGAGAATGACTTCACCAAAGAAGATGAAGAAGTCATGTCTCTTATGACAAGGAAATTCCAAACCTTTCTAAGGAGGAACAAAAATCAATCAAGACAAAACCATGTGAGACATACTAGCAACAATGATGGAAGATGCTTCAATTGCAAAAAGTTAGGTCATACAATTGCCCACTGTCCAAGTAAGACCAACAACAACTCCAACACCTTTAGAAATGATGGAAGAAGAACCTTTGATCAAAGAGGTAAAAGCAAAGCCATGGCAGCCACTACATCAACTTGGGATGATCTTCTTGAAGATACAAAAAGTGATGAAGAAGATATCCAAGAAGAGATTGCAAACTTTTGTCTGTATGCCAACATTGAGGAGCATTGCCTCGTAGCAAAAGACAATGAAGATGAGGTAACATCTATTTCTTATTATAGTGATAATGATGAATGTGATTTATCTTTAGAGGAATTTCAAGAATTAAGTAGACTGTTACATAATAAAAATTGCTTGTTAACAACGGAGTTTAAATTCTTGAATAAAAACCTCTCAACTCTCACAAATGAGAAAACAATCTTAGTCAATGAAAATTCTGTTTTAAGTTTGGAAATTGAGAGACTTAAGAAGGAGAATGAGTCATTAAGAAACATACCTTCTACTTCAATATCTTCAATTGATTTTTCTGCTTTAGAAAAAGAAAATAAATGTTTAAAATCCAAAGTTGAAGATTTGAACAAAACTATTTTCAGTTTTACAAGTGGAAAAAAAAATTTTGAAAGGTTGTTAGGAGCTCAAAAAGTTGGGCTAAACAAAGAAGGATTGTGATATATATCAAAATCCAATACCAAAAAGTCTTCACTTTATCTAGACTTCTTTGTGAAAGCCTCAATGAAAAGAGACACCAAGCAACCAAAATCAAAACCTCATTCTCACTCTCATAACTCAAAACAAAATGCTAATGTTATTTGCAATCATTGTGAGAGAAAAGGTCATGTCACATTCAAGTGTCCTTTTAGAGGTAGAAGAGGACTTGACAAAAATGTAGCTTGGATTAGAAAGGAACCCTCTTTCAAGAAATCATATGAGCCAAAGACTATTACTTTTGATGAACTTAAAAGATTGAGAATCCTAACATTATAGGACCCAAAAGTTTTGGGTACCAATAGTTTTATTGCATTATCATTGTAGGTGTGTTTGAAATCCATTCATAAAAAGGATCAATGGTATTTGGATAGTGGATGTTCAAGGCATATGACCGGAGATAAAGCAAAATTCATCTCCCTCACTCACAAGGATGGTGGCTATGTAACCTTCGGTGATTATAGCAAAGGTAAAATTATTGGTAAATGTAAGATTGGTAATGGTTCTATTACAATTGACAATGTATTGCTTGTTAGTGATTTAAAACATAACTTGCTTAGCATTAGTCAATTATGTGATAATGGTTATTATGTGAATTTTACTTCAAATTCTTGTAATGTTTTGGATAAAAACAAAAACAATATCCTTGTTACAAATCGTTTTGGAAATGTTTACATCACAAGTTTTGAAGATTTAGCATCTCAAGATGAAACATGTTTTTCGGCTCTACAAGAAACAAATTGGCTATGGCATAGAAGACTTGGGCATGCTAATATGAATTTAATCCAAAAGCTTTCTAGAAATGAACTTGTTTTAGGCTTGCCCAAATCAAATTTTTCAAAAGATAAAGTTTGTGATGCATGCCAATTTGTAAAACAAATCAAAGTTAGTTTTAAACCCAAAGCGCATATATCTACATCTAGGCCTTTGGAATTGTTACATCTCGATTTGTTTGGATCAAATGATATAGAAAGTCTTGGTGGTAAACTCTATGCCTTTGTTTTAGTTGATGACTATTCAAGATATACATGAGTTTTATTCCTTGCTCACAAGAGTGATGCTAGTGGCGAATTTATTAAATTATGCAAAAAAATTTGAAGAAGAACAAGGTCACTCCATCATTAGTGTGAGAAGTGATAGAGGTAGAGAGTTTAAAAACCAAGACATCGAAAATTTTTGTGATGAACAAGGATACTCACATAATTTTTCAGTTCCTAGAACTCCACAACAAAATGAAGTGGTTGAAAGGAAGAATCGTTCATTACAAGAGATGGGTAGAACCATGCTTAATGAACATAAAATTCCTAGAACCTTTTGGGCGGAAGCGGTTAGCACCTCTTGCTATGTGGGAAATAGAGTGGTTATTAGACCTATTCTAGCCAAAACTCCTTATGAGTTATGGAAAGGTCGAAAACCAAACACTGGTTATTTCAAAGTTTTTGGATCTAAATGTTTTATTTTGAATGATAAAGATTATCTTGCAAAATTTGAATCTAAATCTGATGTGGGCATCTTTATTGGTTACTCAACTAATAGTAAAGCATATCGTGTTTATAATAGACGTACTCTAACTGTACAAGAATCTATGCATGTTGTATTTAATGAATCTAATTCATTTTCTCCTAAGATTGTTGTTGATGAGGAAGAAAACAGTAAAATGCTATCAAATAAAAATGAAGAGCTTGGCAAGTTCAACATTGGTGATTCTACACCAAATGATGCACCCCAAGAGCAACCTAAGGAGAGCTCTTCAAATGAAAAGATGGAACCTTCAAATGATCCTCAAGAGTTGCCAAAAGCTTGGAAATTTGTGAGGAATCATCCAATTGATCAAATAATTGGTGATCCTTTACGCAAGGTGAGTACTCGTTCTAATCTTAGAGATGGTTGCAATCATATTGCATTTGTTTCTCAAATTGAGCTTAAAAACTTTAATGAGGCTGAAAACGATGAAAGTTGGATTATAGCTATGCAAGAAGAGCTTAATCAATTTGAAAGAAACAAAGTTTGGGAACTTGTTCTTAGACCACATAACCATTCCACCATTGGTACTACATGGGTTTTTCGAAATAAAAAGGATGAGAATGGTAATGTAGTCAGAAACAAAGCAAGACTTGTTGCCCAAGGCTATAACCAACAAGAAGGCATTGATTATGATGAAACATATGCACCGGTTGCTAGATTAGAAGCCATCCGCATGCTACTTGCATTTGCTTGCCATAAAGATTTCAAACTTTATCAAATGAATGTGAAAAGTGCATTTTTAAATGGTTATATTATGGAGGAAGTATATGTTGAACAACCTCCCGGTTTTGAAAATCACAATTTGCACAATCATGTTTATAAACTTTCAAAAGCTCTTTATGGACTCAAGCAAGCACCAAGAGCATGGTATGAAAGGTTAAATGAATTTTTGTTTAATAATGGTTTCATTAGAGGCAAAATTGACACTACTCTTTTCATTAAGATTACAAATAGTGATATGCTTATAGTGCAAATATACGTTGATGACATTATATTTGGAGCTACTAATAATGCTTTATGCAATGAGTTTGCTACATGTATGCAAGATGAATTTGAGATGAGCATGATTGGAGAATTGACTTTCTTCCTTGGACTTCAAATCAAGCAAACTCAAAATGACATCTTCATCAATCAAGCCAAATATGTAAAGGACATGTTGAAGAAATTTGGTATGGAAAACGCTAAGCCAAGCCCCACTCCTATGAGTACTTCAACAAAGCTTGATGGTGATGAACATGGTAAGAAAGTAGACCAGAAGCTTTATCGAGGTATGATTGGTAGTTTAGTTTACTTAACCGCTAGTAGACCAGATATCATGTTTAGTGTATGCTTGTGTGCTCGCTTTCAAGTTAATCCTATGGAATCTCACTTGCTTGCCGTTAAGCGTATTTTCAAATATTTGATTGGTACATGTGATTTATGATTATTTTACCCTAAGCATGTTCCTTTTGTTATTGTAAGTTATTCGGATGCTGATTTTGCCGGTTGTAAAACCGATAGGAAGAGTACTAGTGACACTTGTCATTTTCTTGGCCACGTGCTTGTCTCTTGGTTTAGCAAGAAACAAACTTCGGTATCTCTTTCCACAACCGAGGCTGAATATATTGCAGCAGGAAGTTGTTGTACTCAAATCTTGTATATGAAACAACAACTTGAAGACTTTAAGGTCACACTTGATCACATCCCCATTAGATGTGACAACACTAGTGCTATCAATATTTCTAAAAATCCATGTTTGCACTCACGCACAAAACACGTTGAAATTAGGCACCATTTCATAAGAGACCATGTGCAAAGAGGAGATGTTGAACTTGAATTTGTAGGCACAGACCATCAATTGGCAGACATCTTAACGAAACCTCTCAATAAAGATTGTTTTTGTACTATTCGACGTGATCTTGGTATGTGTAGACCTTTGGACATTACATGATCTTCCTACTGCACTTTATGTATGCATTTGTTGAGGGGGAGCATGTCTCAATTTATATGTGTGTGTGTGTGTGTATATATATATATATATATTTGTATTTTAAATAAAAAAAATATTGCATTTCTCAAATTTTTTTTATACACTTTTTGAGGGGCGATCTCGAGAAGAAGGAGCAGCTTCATAAATATTTTGGACTTTAACCAAAAGCGCTTCTCTTGAGTTCCTTGAATCTGGTCATTATATTGTTCTAGCTTCTTAAGCCTTGGATCCAACTCCTTAGCATATGATCCACTAGAAATTTTAAATCTGTATTCTCCTTCTTCAAGATCCTATTCTTCTTCTTCATCCCAGTAATTAACTGTTGTATAACTTGAACTTGAAGAGTTAATCGCTCAACATCGGTCATTCTAGCTCGCATGCGCTGTACATATTGGTCATTGAATGGGTAGCCCTTATACAAAGGGTCATGGACTCGTTCACAGCATCTGCATCCGACCTTTAGGAAAATATGTTATCTCGAGGAACAATGATAGGACGAGTATAAGCCACACTTGGTTCATTCAAGTCAGGAATGTTGTGAGAACATTGGGAAGCCATTGAATAAGCTCAGAAAAGATGAAATCAAAATTCAGAAAGTTGAAATTTTTTTTGAATGATTGAAAATCTTGAATTCATCTGAGATTTATGAAATGGTTAGAATCCAGCAATCACTACTTTACTAGCCGACTTTTCAGCGTGAAATCTAGTTCTTTTTCAAACGAAATCACATCTTTTTAGAAAATTTAGACTTTTCCAAAAGAAAAATCCAATTTTTTCAAAAGCACTGACATCTATCAACATCTTTGTCAGATTTCGTATTTCAAAAATTTCAAATCAGTTTGACTTTTTGTCCATACATGTGATTCTTTTTTCTTATAAATTTAAGCTTCTTCCTCCATTTTTACTCACTCCAATCTTAATCTCATCTTTTGATCCTCGATTTTCTTTCAAAATGCAGCATTATGTCTTGATTCATGATCATTTTTCTCATTTTCTTTCATTACATAGAGCTTACATCAAATGTTTTGGCATGATCCTATTTGTTTTATTCTCAGACACATCAAAAGCTCAGCTTTCTTTGATCATGTTTCTCAGAAGCATAATTTCTTCTCATCACATATCTAAGAATTGTGATGACTTTTGTCTCCACTGTCACTTGTGATAGTAGAAACACTATCACTTTTCTTCATGTCCATCTACAAAGCCACCAGCAAGCAGCCAACAAGCTTCCCTATAGCAGCCTTCATGAGAAACTCTATTAAATGCTCACTCTCTTCTGTCATGTATCATGGCTAAATGAGTTGCACTAAGAGTTCTTCTTTTATACAGTGTTCGTTGATCCAAACTTTGCTTTCCTCATCTCCTTGAGAACATCAGAGATTAATCATCATAATCATTCCACCTGTTATCATCATTGCTATTAATCTTCTATTTGAACGATTAGGATGCAAAATACCTGGTTGCACCATAAGATCATTTACACACAAGAATTTGCCGACACTCTCCGTGATAAGTGGATCTCGCTCTCTCTCTTTTTCTTCACACAAATTATTGATGAAGAGAGGGTTTTATAAAGAGACCAAAGAAGAGAATCGGAAGGGAAGCTGAAATCGATCCAGTCACTAGCAACACGTCTCGTCGATTCCTTAATCTTCTTGAGCAAAAGCTCAATGAAGGTTAGCTTTGTAACCGAATCATACTAAGAACTCTCTGCCATCCATGGAGAAATCGTTTCTATCGGCGACTTGTTCTTTCTTGGTAACTATAGATCTCTGCTAATCTCATAGGTATGGATCACAGTCTAGGTCCCTTAAATATAATTTGTTATGAGATGACTATAAATCTCTGTTAATTACATTTGAGGGAGGTTTTCAATTATAGCCATTTCTAGATTGTCCGTTCCATATTCAAGAACATATTCTTTTGAGGTTGATTCCGTTTGGCATACAATAATTTGTAAAAGAGTATGAAATGCATCCTCAAAGTACATCTCCAAACTCTTCATATTCTAAAATATATTCTTTGGAATGAAAAGATTTAGCCAAACTTCCTCAACCGATGACAAAGAAAATATCTTTCAGAACATTCTCTTCAGTAATAACTTCAGTTGGCTTGCAACTATTTGTCAAGAGCATAAGATGGCAGCTAACACTTCATCGTCCGACGATAATGAAGTTCACGACTCTATCATGGAATGAAGCTTCATAGGTCTATCTAGCTTTAAACATTGATGTCTCAGTTCAAGGTTTACGCTGTGGAAATACTATCTTTTTGTATTGAATATTTTTTTTCTTGCTCTTGCTCTTGCTCACTGCTTTTTGTTGACGACAAAAGGGGGAGAAATATGTATATGGTAAAATTATTGTTGCCTTGAAATTGTTGTCTTGTCTTGGTTATATTACAAATTTTACATAATTGTTTGTCATCATCAAAAAGAGGGAGATTGTTAGCCTAAATGGTTCAAATCCAGCATATGTTATATGGTTTCAATGATAACAAACATTTGCCGCTGCGTTATCCAAATATCTTGTGCTTAAATATTAAATTTGTAAGACAGATTTTCAAGAAAGACAGGAGCAAACAAATGGACAACAAAATCCATGAATTGGAAGCTCAAGTGTTGAAGATGTTATTATTCCCAGAAAAACTATTTTTCCCTATGAAAAATTTGGCTAAGTATAAAAAATAAATTTTTGATATACTGAGATTTCCAAAATAATTTTTGGCGGTAATTGATCCCTATATACTTATTAACTGAGTACAACCTTAAGGGAGCT
>JAESVK010068321.1:0-11823 GCA_017140935.1 Hamamelis virginiana
TTTATATAAAAAAGCTGAAAATAGACAGTAAAAATGCTGAAAATGGACAATAAAATTGTTGGAAAATGGACAATAAAATTGCTTGAAAATAGACAATAAAAATGCTGAAATGGACAGTAAAATTCCTGGAAAATGGACTACAAAATTGCTGGAAAATGGACAGTAAAAATGCTGAAATGGATAGTAAAATTGCTGGAAAATAGACAGTAAAAATGCTGAAAAATGGACAGTAAAAATGCTGAAAATGGACAGTAAAAATTCTAAAATGGACAGTAAAAATACATTCAGGGGTAGTTTTGTCATTTTAAAAATTATTTTTAAAAATTAGGACTTTTGGCATGAAATAAATTTTAATTAGGACCTTAAGAAGGTAAGAAATTTTAGGACTTTTTGCATTAAACTTTAATAGATCAGGACCTCTCACCAATTTCCCCCATTTATTAATATCTAAGTATAATAATTTTCACGGTGACATTTGTTATATTTTAAGCATATGTACCTTCTTTTAGGTATCTTTTAATATGGGTCCCACAAGCCATTTTAGGTAGGTTTTTATTGGAATGCATTCATCTTAATAAGGAGATTAATGTATTATATTAATATGCTCAAAATACTAAGGTTTTGAATGAGAAATTGTAGTTTTAAAATCACCAATTTGAAATTAGTTGAAGGTGGTAGTCATCTTTGTCCCACATTGAATAAATAATGAGGAACTTGTGTGCTTATATAACCTTTCATTGGACTTTTGGGTTGGGCCCCAACGAGTACCAAAGTTTTGTGAGGGGAGAGGACCTACCCTAAGTCATTTAGATTGACCCATTATTTTTTTGGGCCAACTCAGATTACCAGTTAAATTTCTTTTATTAATGTTCATATTAAATTATGGTCGTTGGCAAGAGCTGAAGAACAACTGTTTTTGTACTTCACGAAGAGGCACTAGTATGTCTATAAATAGGTCACGTCCAGAGTCCGTTTGATTCATTCATTCAGTCATTCGTTGACTGCATAGTTTCAAAGAGAGAGAGATAGCATTATTCTAGTTTGTTGTGCCTGTAGATTGTTGTGCTTTCTCTATAGGCCCCATCATTGTATTCTTGGAGGCAAACATCTATCAAACTCTAAGCACCAATAAGAGGGGCGTATTTTCTTAAGGACTAAGTGTACAGCATTTGCCTAGATCAATCTTCTCATATGTTTTTTCTTTAATTTTCTGAATAACCTATAAGTTGTTTATTTAAGTGTTTATATAGATATTGGATTCTATTCTTTTATTTAATAGGCAGCTAGAATAATATTATGATTCCACAGAACTCTTATTCAAGTATTATTCTTCTACTTCTCCTTTATCTTATTAATTACTACATATTTTAGTTAGTATATAATTATGTAGTATATGTTTAGTTCCATGACTTTACTTGATTTTTATTTAGACACAATATTATCTAATTCTAGATACACCAAATATTATTTTTCTAACATTATTTTCAAAAACGATCGTTGGATGAGATGTTCCACTTATGTGAGTCATGCATGTAAAAAAATCACGTTGATCCAATGGTCAGTTTTTTTAAAATGCCACATTTTGGAAAAAAATATGTGAGATTATAATTACACAATTTAAGTTTTGAGTTTGAGTGTTGGCATGTTTCGTTTCAAAACTTGGTTTGGGTTGTATATTTCTTTAGAATGTGTACTAATGATCTCAAGCGAAGCTGTGGCTAAAGTCTCTAACTCACCATGGACTAGGATGGTAAGTGACTTAGTGACCCAGTTAATCATGTTTAGGTGGTTAGATGGTCTTGCACATCTATATAGCTTTTAATGTCAAGCTTACTTAAGGTTACAGAGTAATGTTCATTCAATATTGGTATAAATCCATTTTGGAGCTCTTCGAGATCAAGTGATAGGGATATGTATGCTAGGAGCTTGGTTTGAGGTGGATTTAATGTACCAAAGTTGATACAAAAGTGTTAGAAGGCATTTTGAGATTTTTGGAGCAATACAGTTTTTTTGTCGACGAAAACTTCCGACTTCAAATGGTCATATCTCCCTCATCCGGACTCGGATTTTGATGATCTTTATATGCCTAGAAAGCTTGAGAAGTCTAGTTTCCGAATTGAGCTTTATCATGATCAGATTCAATTTGGATTGATCCAAGACACCCCTTGGATCGATCCAATTAAGTTCGGGATTTTCAGCAATTGTCAATCAGAAACCATTTGGATCGATCCAAAACCATTCTAGATCGATCCAAGTTCGAGAAAATTTGTTTTTCAATTGTTTTTCTTATACAGAAAGTTTAGGGATTGATCCATGACCATTATAGATCGATCCAAGTTCGGGAAAATTGTTTTTCACTACCTATTTACTGCTCTTAGCTATGGTAAAGTCTCCAGGTCATTTTCCCTTCTATAAACACAGTATCTTCTGAGAATTAGGGTAGAGAGCCAGCCTCCAGATTATCTCATCTTTCTCTCTAACCCTTGAGTTGGTCTTGTGAGCTTCTAGTCTTTCCATTGTTGTGTGAACCTTAGTGTTCCTTCATTGATATCATATGGAATGATGCTTATCCTTCTTAGGATGACTTATAAACCTTGGAAATCAGTCTACAACTTCTGTGGCGAGGAGTTTCTATTGAGATAGGAGATTTCTCATGGCTCTTAGATGAAAGCATCAAGAGTGAGGCCAAAGGATTTAGTTGCCGAGCATGCTATGGTCAAAGAGGATTCATGGAGTTTGAGTTGAGAGAGATCTTAGTACACTAGGCCTGGGATTGGTGAGAACTTGTGTATGGTATAATCTCTAACTCTTTTTCATAGTGGATTGCTGTGTTTCTCCCGTGGTTTTCTCCCGAAAGGGTTTCCACGTAAAATTTGTGTGTTGAATGGATTTTATTATGTTGTTTATTGCTTGAGTAGGCTATCAAGAAGGATGGAATGATTTTTGTCTTGTTCATGGATCCCTCTTGATAGTCTCAATGTTATATGGTTATATTGCACATGAAGTGTTTGAGTTTATTACTAACTAAACCATTGATTTTATTTTGTCACTTGTAATGCTCATGAGTGTGTGATTTCTAGTGAAGAAATTTGTTTATATTTTAGATCTAAAGGGACTTGCATTTTTTCAAAACAATTTATATGTTTTCTCAAAAATCAACCGTCGAATCTATGTGATTTTTTGTATACATAATGTGTATACGTACGTGGAACATCTTATCTAACGGTCGGTTTTACAAAATACAAATCCCATTTTAGGTTTTGTGAAATATGGATAATAACCATATGATACACAACTTGGATGAAACCAACGTAAGTAGTTTTTATTATGAATACATGGTTCTTGCATAAGGTTCTTACTCATGCTTTGCAAAATCTAACATGGAATATGTATTTTGAGAAATTGACGGTTGGATAAGATGTTCCACGCATACATATTATGCATGCAAAAAATCACATAGATCTGACAACTAGATTTTGAGAAAGCATTTAAATGTTATAAACTATGCAAATATAATCTCAGTTTTTTTTTTTATTTTTTATTTTTTTATTTTTTTTAATGTGGTATTTTATAAAAAATGACAATTGGGTCAAGGTGATTTTTTGTATGCATGACTTACATAAGTGGAACATCTTATCCAATGGTTGTTTTTTAAAATGTCATTGTAAAAATTATTATACTTAGATATTAACAAATAATAGAATTTTTAAGATATTTTAAAATGAATATTGCGTCACTGTGATTTCTGGTATGTATAATTTACATAAATAATGTATCTAATCCAATGATCGGTTTATCAAAATACCAATCCCTTTAATTTTTTTTATTAGTATTTGGAATTTTTATATGTAAATAAATAGTAATAGTGTATAAAGAGGGTAACAAGTAAATTTATAATATCTAAATTTTTGTTTCTATTGTATTATAAATTTATAATGTTACAAAAACTCAAAAAGAATATTACATGTTGCATATAGCTATATAATAATACTAAAAAAATATATATTTTAATAATATCATATTTCGGATTGGATTAGATTACAAAAGACCAAATTCGAAGACTAGTTTGAATTCAATTCGGATTGAGGAACTTGGACTGGGACCAATTCGAAATCAATTTGGACAGGTTCCGGTCTGAATTGACCAGATCGGATCGTATCCCGAATTGACCCGTTCCAAGTTGCACCCTAGTCAATGTCACTATCCATGCAGCAATGCTCCATTAAGAAATGATGACATAATCATGTTTATTAGTATTATGATTCTCATCATTGTTGTGAGATGTATAATATAATAAATAAATTGAGGAATTTGACTGGAAATCCCAAGTTAGTACAATTTGTTGCAATAGGTCCACAAAGAGATTCTTTTCTGCCATAAGTCCTAATTAGTTATTCTTTTTCATGTGTAAAGTTCCAAACTTTTAAAATTATTTTTATAAATGACAAATCTATCCTTTTAATAAATTTCTAACAAATTGATTATATCATTGGATAGAATTTTTCTTCTCATCTCCAATGAATCACTCCTTAATTTTCTCTTCGTCTCTAATCTTTTTCTCTCTCCTCAATCTCATTTTTCTCTCTAATCTCTTTCTTTCTTTCTGTTCAATCTGCACTAGGAATTGTTTTCACTGCACAATAATGATTTTCATTGCATCTCTTATGCACTTCTTGTGATTTTCACTATATTTTTGATGCATTAGGTATGATTTTCACTACACTATTCATTTTGAATTTCTCTCTCTCTCTCTCTCTCTCTCTCTCTCTCTCTCTCTCTCTTTCTCCCCCCTCAATCTCTCTAAAAATGAATTTCACTGCACTAGGAATGATTTTCACTACATCTCTGATGCACTTCTTATGATTTTCATAGCATTTCTAATGCATTAATTGGGGATGATTTTCATTGCATCTCTCATGCATTTCTTATCATTTTCACTATAGAAAATGTTCTAATTTATTTTCACCAAACTGATTTTCCATTCGCCCTGCGTTGACACTGATTTTCACTGCATCATAACCATTTTCACTGCACCGACAATGATTTTCGTTACATCCATATAACCATTTTTCACTGAAATGGTATCTATTTTCACCAGGGGTGATCATTGGCCGGTTCGGCCGGTTTTGGTATTATTTTTTGGACTGAACTGAACACATTCGGTTTGAAAAAATGGCACACCAAAACCGATCATAAAAGGCATTAAACCATTAGTCATCAGCTCGACTTGGTGCACATTTTTTCTGTCGATGTACTCGGTTTGAGGCTATTGTAAAAGTATGGAAAAATGTCATTGGAACATTGCTTTGTTGCTGCTGAAAGTCCGGTAAAAAAAAAAAAAAAAAAAAAAAAAGCAAACAAGCATTGCTTGAAAATTAAAATGGCCCAACCGCATGTCAGTAAGTCTGGAACAATAGTGCTGCTGCGGTGCTGCCTGCTGCTGGAAATTTGGAAACATTAAAATGCAAATAAGCATTGCTTGAAGCCTTGAAATGGCCCAAAGTCCCAAATGCGTTGCTAGAATTAAATTGCAATTGCTGTCTTGCTAGAATTAAATTGCAATTGCTGCCTTGCTAGAATTTCAAGCAAAGAAAATAATGAGCATGTGAAGGCCACTGAAGTGAAGGAGGAGTTTAAAGTATAAACTTTAAATGGTTAATAGCTTCGGTCGGTGAGGGAAATGCTATACCGTGGACCGACTGGAAATGACCGGTTTTCAAAAACAGCAAACCAAATTCTTTTTAAAAACCGTTCAACTTCGGCCCAATTGATTTGGTTCGGTTCGGTTCGTCGGTTTTGGTCAGTTTTTGACCACCCCTAATTTTCACTGCTTCCAGAATCATTTTCACTACACTGGTATCCATTTTAATTTCACTGATAGTGATTTTCACTACATCAACCATTATAATTGTATTGGGATCTGTTTTCACTAGGAGAGAGATTCGTGGGAGTAAAATGTAATTCGTAGAGATCAAAAAGAGATGTGAGAGAAAGAAGAGATTGATCGATGAGAGAGATTCTTGGGAGATATTTTTGGAATGAAGTAAACGAGAAAAAAGGATAAAGAATGAGAACAAAAAAAAGAGATAGGAGATTGACAAGAGATATACATGATATATTTTTAGAATAAAATAAATTCAAATAGAAATCCTAGAAGATTTGGAAGATTTTTCACTGAAGGGAAATTTTGTATAACAAATGCTAAAATGACTTTTGGCATGAAAGAAAAGTTAATAGGACTTCATGCAGCAAACTTTGCTAATTTAGGACGTACTTCTGGTCAAATTCTCCATAAATATATTTTATTAATAAGGGCAATTTAGTAGTTTAATATATTAGGGGTGGTTTAGTCCTTTTACTTATTAGGTTTATATATATGGAGTAATTTTCTTATGGATACATACACATATAAGCTTATATGAGGACTTTGATTTTAGTTACTGTGGAATACATAGATTTTTAGTTAATGTGGAATATGTATTTTGAAACACCCATCATTTGATTAGATATTCTTATTATACATATCATGTATGCCGAAAATTACAATGCTCTGACTGCCAATTTCTAGAATGCAAATCGTAAAAGACTATGACAAGTTTCACCATTGGATACTGTCATGATTTTTCTCATTATGTATTTTAAAAACTGATCATCTGAATCATTATGATTTTCGGCATGCATGACATATATAGAAAGAATACCAAATCCAACAGTCGGCTTTTCAAAATAGTTATCCCATTTTAGCTAAAAACATAAATTAGTCCTTATATAGGCTTATACGTATACATACCTATAAGAAAAGAACTCTATATATAAATATCTATTAATTGTAATCTGGTTTATTTTTAATGCAAGTTTACTTTTCCTCTATAAAACTATCATGGTGTTAGGCCAATCATAGGTTGAAACAACACCAACATATTTCCTTCTCCTAGTCGCACCTTGTTCTTTTCCTCGGCCATCACAGTAACTTAGCAATCTTAGTTTCAGGTGTAGCAACCATCATCAACCCCTAGCACTAGTTGCATCTTCTGCCTCTTCTTTTTCTCTCTAGCCATTATAGGCAGCCCAAAGAGTCACCAAGCAATTTTCATAATTCAACAACCTTCTCTTCTTGTCGCACACCTAGAAAGCACTAAGGCAGCAACCTTTCTCACTTCTCTTCATGCTGGCACTGATAACCACCTCTAACACAAGTTGCACATCTCCTCCTCCTTTTGTGCACGTACTTCTAGCAACACTACACACCAATTTTAGGATACTTTCAGTAGTGTAAGCTATTTCCTAGATTGGTTTTTCTCTAAGCACTTATGATCCAGCTCTTTTTCTTTGTCGTACTTCTCAAGTGTTGGTTATTCTTCTTTTGCAAGTGAATGATACGATTATTATTGGTTTTGATTCTACTGCCATTGATGAAGTGAAGCGTAGTCTTTTTCTTGAGTTTCAGATTTGTGCCCTCTCTGCTATTCTTTTGGGTGTTAAAGTATTTTTTTTTCTCTCTTAAGGTATCTCCTTTGTCATAATCTAAGTATGCTAATGAGCTCATCCATCGTGCAACTTACTTATGACAAATTTTTTAATACACCAATTGAGTTGCATGCTAAGTTCTCTACTTTTGATGGTATACCCTTGGATGATCCCACTTTGTACTGTGAGATTGTTGTTATTTGTCCTATCTTATTGTGAATCGACTAGATAATTGGCTATGCTGTACATATTAGTCAGTCTCTTTTGATGCCATGTACTACTAATTGGGTTGCTTTGTAACACATTTTGTGTATGTTCTATATATTATTTTTCAGAGTTTATTCTTGTCGTCTACTTCATTTCTTACTCTACGAGCTTATATCGATGCTTATTGGACTGGTGATATAACTGTTCACAAGTTCACTACTGGTTATGGTGTTGTTCTTAGTGATTCTCTTTTTTTTTTTTTGAAAGAGTAGAAAACAGTCTATTGTTGCACCAGTTCTACTACTAAGGGAGAATATAGTGTTATAACTAAGGTTATTGCTGGAATTGTTTGGCTTCATTTGCCTTTATCTGATTTAGGTATCTTTAATTCCTCTCCCACTGAACTTTACTGCTATAGCAAGAGTGCTATTCAGAGTGCCCAATATGAGTGAATGAAGCACATTAAGATTGATTGCCATTTTGTTCACCAATATTGGAGACTTGTCCTGTATCGGTTTCTCCCATGACCTAAGCTTGATTAATAAATTCTAGAGACCCTTTACTTGGTAACTTACGTTATTAAGTTGGATCCCATTTTCTCATATGGTATCAAAGCTAGGTCTTGGGTAGGCTCATAAGCCAAGTCTCCATCTCATCACTCCTGTGTCTCCGTCGGAGTGCCTCTCACTTGTGAACCCACAAGCCACTGATTCTTTAGCTCGAGGTTTCGTTCACCCACATAGAACTCAATCTAGTTTGTTACTAGTTATGAGACATTCATGAAGTATATGTGCATGGTTTATTACTAATGTAATTGTATCTTTCAGTTAATGCACTAATATATTACTTGTTCCTGGTATTGGACTTGAAGTGGGTAGTAATACATGTAAGACTTGTGTAGGCCCGGCCCTGCCTATTTGCAACCTAAAACAAAAGTTTGAGGCCTTCATCTAATAGGCCTCCAAGAGGGGCCCCCAAATTTTGTTTGAGGTCAGCCGATACCCCATTCAAAACCAAAAAAAAAAAGCCAGCCCACTGCCTGTAACCCAATTTTGCTTGTTGCCGCCTGCCAAGTTAGACAGTTAGACTTCCATCATCTCCCCGGCCAACTCGGCGACTCCCATCAACTACCCTCAAATCTCCTGCCTATTTGCAATTTTTTCTTTTTTTATTTGTCAAAATGTAGAAGGGCCTCATTCTAGGAACTCCGTTTGAGGACACCCAAACCCCAGGTCCGGCCCTGGACTTGTGATAGGTATGTGCTGAAGTCGTTGGATAATGAAGCCATGTGGGACTGTGATATGATCCGATAATTAAGACTTGTTATATGAATGCCATCAACTAGTCTTTGTGATGATTGAGAATTGAATTATGTTTATCTCCGATCGACAATATAATGTTATATCTCGTGTAATGTACTTCCTATATTCCTCCAAAATTGTTGTATAATGGAATGGTACAAGTGTGCATATCATACTAAATTAAAATCACTTTAGTACCATGCAGTTTGGGCCTATTGTCAATTGGGTCCAACTTTTTTCAATTTTATCAATTAAGGCTCAAAGGTTAGCAAGTCATACAATTTGGTCTAGAAAATCCTTAATGGAATTATTGATGTGGAAATGCCACATCATCACCTCAACTAACCTTCAGATTTCATTTTTTTTTTTTTTTTAAAGTGATTTTGTTCCAAACTTCTTTCTAGGTTTTCTCTCAACCTACTAATCCATTTTTAGGGATTTTTGTCTCTAAAAATCTATAAAATCAAGTTCTACAATATATATGAAACCCATTAATTTTAGGAAAAATTACAGCTTTTCCCACTCAACTATCAGTAATATAATTTACATTTTGCACCCCTATAGTTTTAATTCAAACACATTTGTTTCCCTATAATTTTGATTTGTGATACTTTTTTTTTTTTTGGAAAATTAAAAAATTTAAAAAAAAAAAAAAAAAAGATATTACAAAGAAGAACAAGCCAAGCACTCAGGACCAAAGGAACGAGCACAAACAACTGACACAAGCCAGCAACAAACCTCTTACAACCCAAGAGGAAAGGAAAATCAACTAAGGAAAAAACCTTACAAAAAGATTAAGTGACATCTTTCCATCTATTGTTCTGCAAACACTACTACAAAAAAGCCCAAAGAAGACGCTAAGTAGAAGACGGTTTTAAAAAACGACTTCAAAGATAACAAAGAAGACATTTTTCATTGACCGTCTTTTTGTTAAGGAGTTCAAGACGATTTTATTTTAACAGTCTTAATTGGCCATAATATTCAAGATGCTTTGCTGTGAGCGTCTTCTTATGAGAAACTAAAACGGCATCGTTTTAGACACAAAAAATAGTAGACTTCTACACTAGTGCGCCAGCTTCTTTTGGTTCCCTCCAAAACCTTTCATGGATCTCTCGAAACCCTCTTGTGCTCCCTTCGTCACCGTTAACCTCGAGAAGAACAATGGACAGCTGATAATGGGTTCCCGCCGGTGAACTCCTCTCCTCCGGTCAGATAGTCGATCGTGAAGGTAGACCAAAACCCACATCGCGCGGCGTTGACTTACCTCGATCTCCTCTGTTTCCTCGTCACTTTCTTGGACAGAAAGGAACAATCGACATTGATGTTTTGGGTTCCCTCCGGTGAACTCCTCTCCTCCGGTGAACTCCTCTCCTCCGGTCAGAGAAGCAATGATCGACGGCATCCAAAACCCTCATCGCGTGGCGTAGACGTACTTGCCTCTCCTCTGTTCCTCATCGCTTTCTTAGTCAGAAAGGAACAATCAACAGCTGGTTTTGGGTTCCCTCCGGTGAACTCCTCTCCTCCGGTCAGAGAATCAATCATCGGCGGCATCCAAAACCCACATCGCGCGTAGACTTGCCTCTCCTCTGTCTCCTTCGGTGAACTCCTCTGTTTCCTCTCCAGGTTGTCTCTCTCTTTCTCTTTCTCTCTCTCACACACACAGAGACACATGAATATGACATATATTACATATGAATGTTATATTGTTTTTGTTATAGTTCATTTTGTACCACTTGCTAACATAAGTAGTATTCCTCTCTTTTGTGAGAAATTTTGTGAGAAAGAGCTAGGTCTGTGTTTGATATATATTTGATTTTCTTCCTTTTTTTTGTTTGACAGATGAGTTACGACTCTTTTTGATGCAAAAATTAATAATGGTTATGGACCTGATTTAACTGAAATTTTGCTAACAAAATTTCAAGTAAAAATTTGGCTGGCTGTGCTCGATCTCACTGTATTTTCTGCCAATTGGAAGTAGGCTAGAAGTGAAGTAGCCTAGGCTTAGATCATGGCAAAACAACAATAATAAAATTAAGGGGAAATTAAAGTTTGGCCTCCTAAACTATAAGCCTATTTTAAATTGCCACAATGTGGTATCGATTGAAGCAATGTGCTCCTTGAACCATTGGCCGTTTTCAAACTATAAGCCTTTTTTAAATTGCCACAATGAGGTTCATGCATGGTTATAAAATACTGGTTGATTGATTAGCTTCGTTAGTTCATGAATCTAGATAATGAATTCACATCAACCAAAAATTAGGGTTCTTGATGCACAAAAACCAAATATTAGGGCTTTTTCTTCATGTTAGATATATTTCAAGTTAGCTATGTAAGTTGGAAGGTTATTAGCACCTAAAATATATCAAACTCTCTATTTCACAATGTTACTTGTGTATTACTACACATTGGTATGGCTCCCCAATTATACGAAAATAAGTTGTTCGTGCAGGTCTCTTTTTTTTTTTTTTTTATCTGTTCTCGTATCATTAATTGATGAAAATTAATTGGATATATTACTAATGTACATCTAGTTGGTAATGCTGGATACCTAGGCTATTTAGAAAGGTAATAGGACAATTTTAAAGTAGTTCATTCAATTTCTGGCTTGTTAATATGGATTCTGACAGTTCTGTATGATGTGAGTCTGTGATGGGGGGAAGAAACAGAGTCGGCAAATCTAGGATGGGTTTTGAGAAAAAACATGTCCTCTAGCCTTAGCTTTATGCTATATATATATATATATATAGCTTACTGTTAAGAATCATGGGAAACAAACACAATAGTTCTGACATTAATTCCTTTTGTAGTAGTTAGTAGAATTTCTAACCCTGCAAACAAACATTGCCCC
>JAESVK010068322.1:0-12927 GCA_017140935.1 Hamamelis virginiana
ACACTTGAGATATAACTCTCTATCATACTATCCAAGGACTTTATCATGAACAGTAATTAAACACAAGTTTACATGATAAAAATAGCCATATCATAAATGAAGAAAGATCCATACAAGATAATATAATGAAATATAAAACCCTAAACTCAAAAGAACAATTGGTTTTAGGGCACATATCTAACAAAGAAGATGAAGAAGAAGAAGAGATATGCAAACTTTTATGTAATTTATCAAAACAAACACACTGATTAATTGCACTAACCTTTTTGGCCTTCTTCACCTTTGCTTCTAGCTTCTTTTTGTTGATGATTTCACAAGATTTTGTTGGGTATATCCTCTTTGTTATAAATCTGATTCTTCACAGGTTTTTACACAATTCAAAGCTTTGGTTGAAAATCAATTTTCTGTAAACATCAAGACCATACGGTCAGATGGAGGAGGTGAATTTGTTAACTCCTACATGAAAACCATTATTCAACAACATGGCATTCATCATCAGTTCACCTGTCCTCATACCCCTCAACAAAATGGGGTTGCCGAAAGAAAACATAGGCATCTGCTGGAAGTTACTCGAACTCTTCTTACGAACAGGTAAACCTCCCATTGAATCAAATAACTGCATTTGCATGCCCATAGATACACTGACATCACTCCTTTCTGACAGGTCCCTCGGGAATACTGCCAGGACAACATCGATCTCACCACTGCCATAAGGCATGACCTTCGTAGGATGAGCTTGAGGACTTCCACTCTCACTCGTCAACAGGTAACCTCAAATCACATTCAAAAGTTCATCTTCCTTCTTTTTCACAAACTGATCTAACTGTGAACACTATTTCAGGCACCTGACCCAGCACGACATTCTTCAGCTGGCGAGGGATCTAGTAGGGGGATGAGGAGGAGCTCTCGAAGACGCTGATTAATCTTTCATGGGACATAGGGTTTTATTTGGAAAACGTTTGAAATTTGTAACCATTTGTGCTCAAAACAATTTTTCTTACTTTTATGGTGTATGTGCACTGTTAAAACTCATTCACTGCTATTAATTCTCTCACTTTTGATCATGATTGAACTAATACCAATGTTTTAAAACTTGTAAATAGCAACAAAGTCAACAAAAATAAAAATCGGGGCCCCGAATGCACAAAAACTCGAAAAAAAAGGCGAAAATAAGCAAAAATGGCAAAAATGGGGGCCAAATTCTGGTGACCATCCAAGCCAGGATGGCTAGCCGTCCTGCCTAGGACCGTCACCGAGTTGGCCCGCCTAATTTTGCCTATTTTTGGCAGTTTCCAACTTCTAGCCTTTTAGGCTTCTAATTTCTCTTCAAACTTGACCTAGGCTATAAAAAGGAACCCTTAGCAGCCTCTACAACCATCCTACATTATTTTTAAGCATCATGGAGGCTCTCCCCCAAGTTTTGAAAAGATTCATGGCGAGAATGATGAAGAAAGACAAGAAGGTGTTCGCTCGCTTCAACTTGAATACATACTTCTTTCTTCAACAAATCAAAACGGAAACCACATTCCTCATTGCCGCAAGTCACTTTTGGGATCCCACAACTCATGTTTACAACTTCGGCGCTGAAGAAATATGCCCGCTATTGGAAGAATTCTATGCGATCATGTCCATTCCTCTCAAAGGACCTTTCATCTTCCCACAAGTTCGACGCAAATACACAGCAAGTCTCGCTTCTCTTCTTGAGATCACTGAAAGAGATACTTCCACATTCATCGAAGGTACCAATCATAACCTTTTGAAACTATCTACTTATTTTTCTTCACCCCGGCTTGAATCAGTTCACCACTTCACGGCCTGTTCAACATGTTTTAGTTTTATGCCTTCTCGGGCAATTCTTTTTCTGTACTGGCTCTTTCCTAGTTCCATTAGAACTGTGCGAACTAGTTTCACCTCTTTCTTCATCTCAAAACATGATGCCCATGGTCCTTGCCGAAACTCTGAATGGTTTAGACAAACTGCATGCCAACCCTAAAGCTCATTTTGAAGGTAGTCCAGTTCTACTACAAATGTGGTTAATCGAGAGGCTCAAATTCATTGCTCCTTCCACTGAGACCTCCTACCACGCTTACTATCATCGTCGTGCCATTATCCTTCCTCGAGAGCGTAACTTACTATAATGGTTGACTTTTCTGTCTACTCTCTCTTGGGATGACATCGAGTAGTGTGCATGACTGGAGCTGTTCTGGTCATTATCTGCTACGTTCTCCATGTTATTCTGCGGTGATTTTGGTAGGGTTGAAGCGTACTTCTTTCTATTGGGTAACCCGACTACTTCGTCAAATGGGGACCAAACAGACGATTCCATCTCTTCCAGAGCATACTTACACTTCCAAGGCGATCTCTCCATTGGTGGTGAAGGCTTTGATGTCAAGGTGGCCATCTATATTACGTACAACTCATATCGATTTCTCTCATGGGCTTTTTGAATTGGATGAAGCGTATAGGCAATGGTTGTCTCAAACTGTGGGTGTTAGGGGACAGCAAAGGAAGGCTAGGATTTCAGGATTTATCGGAAGTCTCTCATCTGATGATCAAGGGGACACTTCGTCACTTCCACCTAACGCTTTGCAAGTAGTACTTTACAAGAGGGGAAGAGATGACGACTCTGAAGGAACTTCAAAGAAGGAACAAATGACTTGACAGAATTTTTTGAAACACATTTCCCATGCTTTTATTATTTAGAATAAACTAAGCTAGGATCATATGGCATTTAATAGACCTTTGATAGGTTTCTCTTCATTTCATGAATAAAAGAATTCTATCTTTTTAGTTTTGAATAAATGAATGCAAATAATTACAATTGAAAACAAACACAGGGTTGTTTTCCTTAAAGAATTGGACCTCACCCAAGGTCACTTTAGGGGCTGCCTGCATATCTCCATTTTCGAATATCTTTTTCTCATAAAACTTTCAACTTTATTTTGAATACTTAGAGAATCAGGTCCTTGTAGTTCATGGAATCAATTGATAAGCTTTTTTTTTTCTTTTTTTTTTCTTTTTTTTCAACGCCCTAATTTTTGCCTAGGTAGCCTTTACAGGTTTTCCACCTAGCGAGCTCTTGCCCTAATTTTTGCCTAAGCAGCCTTTTCAGGTTTTCTACCTAGCGGGCTTGTTTTTTTATTTTTTTATTTATACATGATACTTTTTCAATTGATCCAGGTTGGTAGGATGAGAGAACTCATTCCCATCTATATCCATGAGACGCACTGCTCCGCCTGACAATATCTCTTTGATGATGTAGGGTCCCACCCAGCTTGGTTTGAATTTTCCTCTTGGATCATGAATCGACATTCTGATTTCTTTGAGTACCAAATCCCCTTTCTTCAAGCCCCTGTTTTTAACTCTCTTGTTGAATGCTCTTGCTATTCTTCTCTATTACCCTTGAACATGGTATAAAGCCCTTAGTATTTTCTCATTAATCAACGACAGCTGTTCATATCTACTCCTCACCCAATCGGCTTCCGCTAATTGGCTTTCCATAGCTACTCTTAGTGAAGGTATCTCCAACTCAATTGTTAACATTGCTTCCATACCATACACTAATGAATAAGGCGTAGCCCCAGTTGATGCCTTAATGGATGTGCGATAGCCCCACAATGCCAGAGGCAACTTCTCATGCCAATCATTGTACGTATCAGTGGTCTTCTTCAAAATGGTCTTTAAATTCTTGTTAGTTGCCTATATTGCTCCATTAGTCTGCGGACGATATGGAGATGAATGATGATGTACTATACCATATTTCTTAAGAAGCTCTTCGGTCTCTTTTCTAAAGTGTTGCCCATTATCTGAAATAAACTCACGTAGCACTCCATACCGATAAATAATGTTGCATTGTATGAACTTGGCGACCTGCTTAGCATTCAAAGTCTTGTACGATGCTGCTTCTACCCACTTGGTAAAGTAATCAATAGCCACCAGTACGTACTCGTGCCCATTCGAGGCTGCAGGAGTGATCTTGCCGATGATATCAATGCCCTATGTTGCAAATGGCCATGGTGATAACATGGTAGTGAGTGGCATGGATGGCTGATGCTTACCACTTGCAAACACTTGACATTTATGGCATTTCTTGACATGTTTACAACAATCACCTTCCAAGGTAGATCAGTAGTAACCCAATCTCAAAATCTTCTTCGCGAGCATATACCCATTCATATGTGGAGCCCCAGCCCCTTCATGTATTTCTTGGATAATTCGTTATGCCTCGTCTTCTTTTACACACAAGATATGGACACCATCAAAAGATCTTTTATACAACTTCCCACTGCATATGATAAACTGGCTAGCCAACTTTTTCGAAGTTCTTCGGTCAACGTAGGATGCCTCCGTCGGATACTCCCCTTTTTCTAAGTATTGCTAAATGTCTTAATACCACGACTTTCCATCATTTGGTTCTCCTTTCCTTAGTGCACAGCAGTATATGGACTCTTCTCTGGATTCAACAATCATCGGAGTTACTCCCCCTTTTATTGGAATTTTTACTATGGATGCTAGAGTAGCTAAGGCATCCGCAAACTTATTCTTTTGCCTTGATAGATAAAAGAATTTTATTTGACGGAATTCTTTCACCAATGTCTCTAGATAATCATGATATGGCAACAGCTTCTTATCCTTTTTAGGCACTGAAACAATGTTGGCATGGCTAGCCATTCTGGTTACTCCACCACTTGCAAAAATCTTGCATTCATCTGCTTCATCAATTCATCTTTAATCTTCAAAGCCCATTCTGGCTTCATATCTAGATGATGTAAAGGTTTCTCCACCTTGAAGGAGTTAATCTTTAGTGGATTGTTGGGAATCCTTGGGCTGAGGCACAAGGCGAGGAGTAGGCGGAGTCCGAACCTCGTTAAATCTTTGTGTTTGATTTCTCTTCCCTTCTCTATTTCAATTAATTGCTTTAATATTGATTGCTTCTGCTACTTGTAATTAAACTCTAATCTTATTTGGTAATTTATTGCAAAAGTTTGCCATAAACCCTATTCACCCCCCCTCTGGGGTTATATATTTGGGACAACACAAGACATCTCAAAGACTTGCATTTGAATGTATTCTTTTGTTTATGAGTGTCTTAGAAGTTATTTGTAAAGCTCTCGATGAGATTATGCATGTAAAGCTAAAATTAAACTTTGTTTTGACCATAGGTGGTTCACATAGGTTCAACGTTCACACTTGGACTATTAGAACTTTGCAGGACCTTAGTATTAGACCTTGGAATATCTCAAACATGTTTTAAATGACCCCTTGCCTTTATGGACATGCATTGGACTTAATTTGGACAAAATCTATGATTTTCTGGAAAGGCCATTCCAACAGGCCTGCAAGGCTGTTGATTGCTCGAAATCACAGGCCCTAATTTGATATCTGATACCCCTATTTTTGCTTTAATTATGGAGTAATCGATTAAGTTTTTACTTGAATAACTCACTGATGGTGTTCTCGGGCTTATTGCAGGATTTTTGCCAAGAGAACCATGTTCGAGTGCATTTCAATGAAGCCTGAGCTGAGGATAAAGATCTGGATGTCGCTAAGGAAGCACCGAGCATTAATTCGAGCTGAATTGAAGAAGATAAGATAATCTATCGATAGATGAACATGGGTATCGATAGATAATGATCCCTATCAACTAATTTTCAAATTTATGCAAGACCTATCGATAGCTGGCATCATCTATCGATATTTGTGAGCTTCTGACCTCATAATCTCTGATTCAAACACATCATCTATCGATAGGTGATATTCTCGCTATTGATAGATGACATTCTCTATTCCAAGGCGATTTTTATCATACGAGTTTTCTATCGATATATGTTCGTGTTCTATCGATAGTTGCCAAGGTGATTTCAAACATTCGAGTTCTTTATCGATAGCTGGTTAACCGCTATCGATAGAGAACCCTTAAATTCGACTGATCTGAGATGTTTTCTTGTAAATAAGTGGTGTTTGAGGGGTATTTTGGTCTTTTCATCCCCTAGGGTTTATGGGAAGTATAAATAGTATGCTTTTTAGAGAGATTTTATTCTCTTTTCAGCTGTTTTTCTTTTTTTAGTATATACTAGATTCTGCACATTTTCCTAGGTATTTTCTTGGTGACCAAACACTCCTAATTCTTATCTAAAAGCCTTGCAATCAAACTATGTGGTGGAGGAGCGTTCGCCAATCGCCGATCTACTGCATGGCCGGCTAGGTCTCTTGGCGATGGGGCTAGGAGAAGGATTTGGGTGTGAAAGGAATCGATCGAAATCATGGAATCGCAGCGGAAGACAAAACAAAATTTTTAATAAAGGTATTCCATCATCGAAAGATTCTAAACAAGAATCGAACAAGCATAGGGATATGAGATTTACATACAAGCAAATAAAATTAATAAAACATCAATTAACCTTACTTGATTCGCCTTTCGATTTGCAATCCTCAACCTCGAACTTCAACGCAATGAAGCCTCCAACGGTATCCACACAAAGGTAAGATTCCCTAAACCTTTCTAGTCTTTCACAACACTTGAGAAAGCTAGAATGGAGAGAGAGAGAGAGGGAGAATTTCGGCCCTTAGGGTTGCTTGCCCTAGTATGAGTGAAACACTCATATTTATAGATATTCTCCTCTTTTAGGGATGTTTGGTTACTAGTGCTAGCATGACCAAATATCCTAGAATAGAATAATCCTATTCTTGGTTAATTTTGACCTTTAATTAATTAACTTTTAATTAATCAAAATCAAAGTTAACTTAAACATAGGATTCCCCTCTCTCAAGTTTAAGGAACTCTCTTACCCTCTATTGTGTGTGACCCATTGGGTTCACCCCAACCTAGCAGTGACTAGGGACATCTCCATGTCGCCTAAAATAGAAACTTTCTATTTAAAGGTTTAATTGAAACTATTCCAATTATGCCCTCATTGATAACACTTATCAATAGGCTTTCACTGGTCATGAGTGACGTCTAGCAATGTGTCATGACATGCCCTAGGTTTGGGTGAATAGCAGAACTATATGAACCCTTCTTGTTACTTAATCCTTCATCCCCTAATGTCATAGTTAAGATATTTAGGGTATGGATACAAGTCAAAACCCTATCTTAACTTTCTTGTCATATGTTCTTCAAATTATAATCTCAATAAGATGAACCCTATGAAACTCTTTCATATTTCATCTATCACTCTGGCCAGAGATTCACATTGAGAGTTATATTTAAGAACTGACCCTGACATTCTCTCTCATAACATTGAGAGTGATGATTCCTTATTGACCACTCATATGCCTTCATGCAAGACCTATTAGAGCCAATGAGTGCTGACTACAACCTTAAGATCAAGGCTGTATAAAACACTATCAAACCCTAATAACTCAGGCACAAGACATCCATGGTGTCTCAGGTCTTAGGATTACCAAATGGACGTAACATAAGAATATTCCTTTAACTTAATATCCATAGGAATATTCTAGTAGATCAAGTTCAGTGTACATATTCTCTAATATGCACCCACAGATTAACCTAAGTGTCTCTACACTGATAGGAAAGACTACCTATCCTCCCATTGGAGTTAGTTTAAATCTGTGCCACTCTTGCCGGTTTAATAAATGTCCTCTTTAATAAACCTATGAGCAGGAACACTTTAAGAATAAATGTGTATGAGAAATATGAGTCTTCATATCTCAACAAACTTGAGATACACATTTCTCTTATCATTTATTCATGGACATTATCGTATATATATTTAAACATACAAACGATAAGCAGTACCTTCTTATCCTAATATGAAATAGATATGCACTTTAGGATTGGTTTTAGGGCATACCTCTAACAGGGTGAGGCTTTTTGTACCGTTTGTAATTAATGCTATGAAATGATGGGAAAATTTTGTATTCATAGACATTTATATTTAAATATTGGGTTTACCTGTTAATGTATTTGTTTTCTGTGATTACTTTTACATTCAAATGCAAATGGTGATTTCGATGATGGATGATTCAATAAATAATGATTTAATCGCTAGCATAGGTTATGCATTCTCAATGAGCATTGATAGCTTATGGCTTTTGATTAATTGTTAGATATTTAATCATTCATAGCTTTTAGGTTAATCTAATCTTGTAGTTTAGGTTTTCCATTATCCCACAGTAAATAGCATTTCCATTACAAACGGTTCATACTCACCTTAATTCAATCTGATCCCCTTAGCCATTCTCCGTCTTTTAATTTCACTTAATTTTAATTATTGTATTTGAGTTTGTGGGTTATTAAGGGAATCAACCAATCAATCAAATCAACTTTGAAATCAATTCTTTCTAGATTAGAATTCTTTTCAGCTGCCTATTTAATTTAACCATCATTCTCTGTGGACGACCCGCACTCACCCTAACTATACGAATTGAGGTTAACTTTTGTTGAGTGTGGTTTTATAAATTACTAAATTTGGACGCGCGGCGAGGAACTAACCTCCCTTGTCGTAGCGCGACTAGCTGTTTGAACAAATGTCCTTGTTTAAACTGGACAGTGCTCGTCCATTTAGGATTTTAGCCATTGGAGCGAAAATTGAGATTTTACGACGACCTGTGAACCATCGAGATTCGATGCCCACATCGGTGAATTGGGTTTTTGAAAAAGAAAAAGAAGTCACCACCTTATTTTTAAGGAATAAGAAAACCTTGAAAAAAATATTTTACGTTATTCAAAACAAAACAACTCCATATTTTTGGAAAAGTATGGTCAACGAATCAGAGATGGATTCGGGACTAGGTTATGACGTGGGAAGATTCCAAGAAACATTTTGTAGGCACCCACTTCACCTTAATTAAAGGTCTTCTAATTTATTTGGGCTATTTAAAACTCATGCACATAACTCGTAACTAATTAACTAAATCACATAATTAAAGAAAAATCAAACAAAATCCTAAAAACCTAAGATACTCAGTATCTGAGGGCAGACTTGAGCTTTATTAGCTCCTACGTATCTTACTAGTTTCCTAGTAAGCTTCAAAGTCCATGTAGTTCGAACTAACATAGGACTCATCCTATTGTAGGGAACTCCATTCATGTAAAACCTTATCTAAAGGCTTATCTTTTGACAATCCTAACTCATTTAGAACTATATTATAGAGAGACTTTGTTTTGTAAAATAACTATTTTGTAAAATAATTGATTTTGAAAATAACTTTTATTTGAAAATCCTATTTGAAATACAACTCTATCACAAGATTTGTATTCATAGTAGGTTTTATTTTGAAAGGCTTTGATTTTGAAATGAATTGATTTTGAAAAGGATTTTTAATTCAAAAGTCCTATTTGTAATACAACTCCAAATAAAAATTGTATTCAAATTAGGTTTTGTCACAAAACACTTTGATTTGGAAAAGGATTTGAATAAAAACAATCTTATTTTGAAAAGAAGTCTCTTAATACTAGAATCCTAATTAAGTTAAAAGTCTTACATGATTGTAATTCTTACAATAAAAGAGTCCTACAGAGGTAGGAAAACTCTCCTAACCTAGGGTTTATAACTACACTTAACCTAATTATATCTAGAGGCTAAATTTAACCTAAACTAGAGTTTAATGTAAACCTAAATATGCTTCTAAGTTAATATGCAAATCTGGACAGCAACTATAATAATAAAAATCATGCTTGAAATCAAATCTAAATGATGTAGAAATGATGAATATGCAAACCTAATTGTTTCTAAGTGAACCTAGGTACAATTTCTATGTTAAAACAACCTAAAAATCAATTAAAAACATGCTTTAAAGTCAATTTAATGTTCAGGACAGAATATTAAACTCTCTTTAACCATGCTAGAAATTGACTAAAAATACCTAAAATAAATGTAAACTACATGCAATCTAACTATTCATGCTATTCATATGCAAATATAGAAGAAAAACTTGTAAATCATGCTCTCAAATCAACTAATTTACACAAGGGAAGAGACTTACCTCAGCGATCATTCCTTCATCCACAATTGTATATCTCAACCAAACAAAGAACTAAGTTACACAAGGGAAGAGACTTACGTCAGGGATCATTCCCTCGTCCACAATTCGTAATTCAAACAAACATACTAAAATAGACATCTCTAAGTATGTTACTATTATAGCATGTAATCAAAGAGCATTTAAAATAGGAGTTTATTCCAATAGGACCCTGGTATAAGATGGTTTTACCCAAAAGTCCTGAATTAAATATAGTATTTAAAATGATTCAAATATTTATTTTAAAAGACAATTTTACCCCTAATTAAGAATCCAAAATTTGAAAAATTATCAAATATGGATTTATTCCATATTTAGCGGTTATCTAAATTCCTAAAATCTCGCCGCCAATTCATAAATTTTGAAAATTCAAAATTTGATTTTGCTATTTATGCAAGATTTCAAGATAGCAAAATCTTTTTTTAAAAAGAAAGTAAATAAACGTTTATAGCTTCCATTATATAAAAAAAATAAACATGAATATAAATATACAAAAAATCTTAGAGACAAATTTCATGTATACATTTAACAGATTTTGGAAATACATGCATATACATGTATAAATGATGTATACATCTATATTTGATGTATACATGATTACTTAATATGCAAAAATTGTGCATACATTGTGTGGTCTGTGATTGCACCATAATAATGCATACTTTTATTGCATTTTCCCATCATTTTGTACATACTTGAGCCATTTATACTTGTAAATAGGTGTGTTTGACTCTTTTGTTGTTTTTGAGCCCTTGTAGGTTGAATGCGCTAAAATGGATGTTTTTTGCATGCAAAGTGAGAGCTTCAAGTCAAGCCTTGGAAGTCTTCAAAGGTCATGGGACTTATAGAACATACTTCTAAGTGTGTTTAGATGCCACATATCAAATTTCAAAGCTAAATGCCAAGTGGTTTGGGAGATATGGGCAAACGAAGTCATGAAGTGCAAAAAGCGACCAATCTGGACATTTTGGAAAAACTGTTTCTCTCCGGATTTAATTGGATAATGAGACCACCATGGTTGGAAAGAAGACTTCTCAAGCTTCGCGTGCATATAAAGAACGTCCAAATCCGACTCCGGACGAGAGAGATATGACCATTTGAAGTCGGAGGCTTTCGCAAGGCATTTTTAGAGCATTTTGAGAAATTTTGCCTAAAGGGTATCGGTACCCCCTAAAGAGGTACCGGTACCCCCTTTACAGTACCCCTGCTCGAGAATTCACCCGAGTTGCTTGAAATTTGCCCTTTTTGCAAGGGCACTCTTGTCCTTTGGTCCCCATGTTTTGTAGCCCTAATGGGGGGTTTTTAATGGACTTTCTCAGCTGAAACAACTCTCTCCAACCTTGTCTCTTAGCTTAGTTTCTTAGTTTAACCTAGGTTTTCTTAAGCTTTTTAGGAGTAGTGTAGTTTAACTTAGGTTTTTACCTAGTTCTTGCTAATTCTCTCTTGTAAGCTTAGTTTAGGTTGCTTTTACTTTTTTCATTTCAGTTGTAATGATACATTCTTAGTTGGTAATCAATAGTTTAGCATTTATTTTCATTGTTCTTGCATTTACTTCTTGTTTATTAGTTGTATTGGAGTTCTAAGCCTCTAAGGTAGGGTTTGAAGGTGGAAACACATCACCAACCAAGTTAACAACACTCTCTCATCTTTTTATGCTTAAATGGAAGTTGTATGATAGGAAATACTCACTATCTCCTCTTAACATTTAGTTTGGCATCTTCTTGACTACTTGTAGACAAGCTATGCTTGGCACATGTAGTGCTTGATCCTTATATGCACTCTAAGTGTTTGATAAAATGTCTAAGTTAGTATTTACTATCATTCTCCTATCTTTCTTTGTTGTGAATGCTTTTAAAGTTAAATCCTCCATCAAAGACCATTCTTCAATGGATCCAAGATGAGAATTTCTAATGAGAGAAGCTTGTTGCTTAGTTGTGGGTGAGTGGAAACCCTAGAATCCTACCATTTACTTTTATTGCTTAATTTAGTTAATTATCTACAAATCAATCACCACTCAACCAAACCTCCTTGATTTTACACTTTATTTTACATTCATTGGTTATCAATACCTAAGGATCATTTAGACCAGTTCCACTCCCTGTGGAGATGACTTGAGGACTCCCTCAGTATTTATTATGCTTGGCGATATCTGAATTCCTACGCTTGGGAATTAATTGAGCACACCACAAATCAACAAGCAGTCTGCTTAAACGATGAGTCCGAGATGATAATTGAACCTTAATGTATACATGACGGTATACATGTATACATGTATGTATATGTGGTTTACTCTCTCATATTACCATCTCAAAATTCAAAAACTGCAGTGAGCCTGCATATGTCTATTACAAACTAATAGCAAAAACCAAAAAACTAAGATAAACTTAAAAATTGTTTGCAAAAAAATATTTGATTAAACAATGGAAACAAATGAAAGAGAAGCTAAATCTGATGTATTACCATATGGCTAGTGGTTGGTACACAATCATACCTTAATTAGTATTGCTATGATTTCTTATGTCTTTTAATTATATAATAAGGTTAGTAATTGTTAAAATCAATAAAGAATGCTAAATTTCACTTTTGTAGAAAATTGGCACTCAAATGTACACAATTCAAGCATTCAATGAAGAGGACTAGCCTGGAATGAGAAGAATAAGAATTCAGTAAAAAGCATAAAAAAGACATATCTATCGATAGAGGTTCTATCGATAGAACTATGTCTATCGATAGAAGCCTCCATCGATAGCTAAAAGGTCCATCGATAGCCAAATTGCGGAAGTTGATCGTGAGCGCTATCGATAGAAGCCTCCATTGATAGCTAGTTCGCGGACCAAAATATAGATGCGCTATCGATAGAAGAATCTCGCTATCAATAGAAGTTTTATTGATAGTGGTACTTCTATTGATAGAGGCACCCAAATCTTCAGATTTCTTTAGTGT
>JAESVK010068323.1:0-10370 GCA_017140935.1 Hamamelis virginiana
AAGTGGCGAAACCCGAGCCGTCTCAGCATGCACCGTTAGTGGACTGCATTCGAACGCGCTGGCCCCGTGCCATTTGCAATTGGGTAGGGGATTCTCCTCGTAGAGTCTGAGTGGCGCGTTAATCTTATCTGGGATTGTCTTGCCTGCTCTTCTTGTTTAAGAGTGGAGAGCAAAATATTGAAACACTATGTGCAGATGAAGTGGTCAAAAGATGGGCTCCTTTGATTTGAAGTGATAACTTTGGGCAAATGAAGAGAGTATGTTCTGGTACTTTTCATCTGTCTTAAATATACTGGCGTCGCCATTTTCTTACTGTGTATTGTTGTAACTTCCCATTCTAATTCGATTTTGATCTGTCAATTATTAAAGGAAGGAAAGGGATTTCATGATAATAGTCGCCAACCCAATGCGTAGAATTCATTCATGTTTAGTCTTTTGTTGTTGATTAGAGAAGTTTTTCCAAGTCTACAGAAGGTCATCAATAAACACAAGCAACTATCTTCTGCCTTTTCTGTTGTTAAGGAAAGTTTTTCAGGTCTTGGTAAGGTTCTTAATATACATCACATTTGTTTTTGTGCATTAAAATTGTTATGGTAAAGCTCTGTTTTATTGTCTACATGGTGGTCTTCTGCTTACTGCAAGAGAGCCTTTTTTTTTTTTTCCTGGGCCAACGTAGGCTATCGTGGGCCTACTCCTGCAAGGTTTGAGCCTAGACTAATCCATATAGATGGACAAAATTACTTGCAAATCCCGTACTAGGACTGCAAATGAGCCAAGCCGAGTTTTGAGTTGATCAAACTTGGCTTGGTTAAAAGCTTGATTACTTAAATTCGAGTTGAGCTCAAGTCTAAGCTAAATGAGTTGAGCTTTGATATGTTTTAGCTTGGCATTTTTATTATTGAGCTTGTTTGCGAGCTGTTCACAAATGGCTTAATTAATTTGCAACTCTAAATTGTAATAAGGGAAGGTTAAAAATTACTATAGAAAGCTTAAAAAAATGGCTTTTATATATATATATATATATATTGGAAATAAAAAATGTAAGCCTAAAAACGAGTAATTAATATATTGAGCTTATTCAAGCCTAAATGATAAAAAAAAATTTGAGTCTAAACACAATTTTTCATGAGCTTTTTCATAGACCTACTAACAAGCTTGTTTGCGAGTTGAGTCTAGATATGCTTGAGCTTGGTTTGTTTATTAAACGAGCCTAAATTTCAAGCTTGAGCTTGAGTTGTTTAGTAAATAAACAAATCCGAACGAACCCTTATCGAACATGTTTGCAAGTAGCTCACAAATGGCTTGATTCATTTGCAGCCCCACACGTACAATACGATAATCAAGGTGTCAAAGTTCGTTTTTCGGATCTACACTTCTGTTGATCCAATTTTTTCGTTTTTAGGAATTCGAATCAAACCGATGAGGTTCGAATCAAATATTAAAATATTTTTAGGAGTTCGAACCTCTGTGAGGTAGTTCGAATCCCTCGAAATTATAAAAACCAAGTGATGGGTTCAAATGCCTTAATTAAGAGGACTTTTTAGAGAGACGGGCCAAGTCAATTTATCCTAACAACTTATAAGCAAACTTCAGCATAAAAAAATAAAATAAAATAGATAATGGAGAAGAAGAAAAAGAAGAATGTGGAGATGGAAAGACAAATAATAGGAAACTTTATTAATACTAACCACTACACAATTAAAATGTTCGTCGGTACGGCTCGAACTACCCTCGAGCCCTTTGAAACAAAGCTAATACTTTCCTCAAAGAACAACTTCGAACCACCTCTCGAACCACAAGTACTTCAAAATAAGGATTCTTCGATGCGGAGCCACATGCGACCAAGCAGCATTAAAGACAAAAGCAATCTCCCATACCCCAAGTTAGGGTAAAAGAGATGGGTGCTCTCTAATTCATCGGTTGAGTTGATGTGTGTTGAGAGAGAGGGAATCTGTTGCTCTTCAGGCCTTTATTTATAGACTTCGAAATGGTAGTCTCCTGATTGGCTTCAACTAGTTGTTTGATCATCTTCATCTTCAAGCTGGATCATCATCTACAAGCTGGATCATCTTTAACTACTCAAACTGGATCATCTTCAATGACTATCTATTCCCATCCGGATAAGACTCCTTCTTTGGCTTGATAATCATCCTCTAAGAGTGAAGAGTTTGGATGGCAACAAACTCTTTAGAACATGCATTCCTGATTGGTTTCGAACTCCTTGAAAACTAATCCAATTCTAGCCAATTTATCTTTGGCTAGAATTAAAGAATTTAATTAAAACCAATTTATTGGCCATCGAATGGCCTGGTTAAAAAATGGATTAACAACTTCATAAAACATGATTTTTTGCTGCTTGAGTTATCTTAGCGGGTTGTGAGAGAAGATTCCTCCCTCTACTCTTCAATCTTCAATTTACCACCGTCACTGTCTTGCGGATTTAGGATGGCCTCATCATGGACAGAGACTAGGGAGAGAAACAAAGCGTTGGATCATTTTCATTCAACTGTTTCAAATCGAGGAAGGGCCCTTTCAATATGAAGTTGAAAATTTTATGCCCAATTTTCCCTCAATCAAATTTGATTTTTGTTCAATACGGGCATTTGGTCCACTGCTGAATTTATGTTGGATTTTTAAGAAGCATGATGACAAATTTGGAAATAATTTAAATTCTAGAGGTGGTTGAAAAATGTTGGGAATAATAGAAATGACCTTATCAACTTACGTTCACTCCAGTTAAAGCAAGCATGAAGTTAATAGATAATTGTGGGATACGTATTTTAAAAATCTGACAGTCAAATTAGATATTATGTTTTTGTATGTTATACATGCCAAAAATCACTGTGTGATCCAATGATTGGATTTTCAGAAATGTCATTGCAGAAAAAAAATACGACAATTTTTTAGTAATCATAGTTTTTCACATTCTATATTTTGAGATGTTGACATTGGATCACTACAATTTTTGGCATGCCTTTCATCATAAAAAGAGTATCTAATTCGACAGTCAATTTTTCAAAATGTATATCCTATAATATATATCTAATCCGACAGCCAGTTTCAATAAAAAAAAATCAAATGATAGAATGGTGAAAACTCTCACAAATCAAAATTATATATTAATTTTCTTATTGGTACGTATGCATATAATCTTATGTGAGATCTTGGACTTTTAGTTAATGTGGTATAGGTATTTTGAAAACCGATCGTTGGATTAGATATTTTTTTTATACATGTCATGTGTGCCAAAAATCACATATTGTGAAAAATTATGGCAGTTTCACCATTGGATATTGTCACAGTTTTTCAAAATTTGTATTTTAGAAATCAACTGTCAGATCACCGTGATAATTACCATACATGACATTTATAACAAGAGTATTTAATCCAACCGTCAGTTTTTTAAAATATCTATCTCATAATGGTTGGAAACTTAGATCCTCATATAAATTTACTAGTATCCATACCGCGCGATGCGCGGATTCAATACAAAATATTATTTATTCGCCTCCCCTCTTATTTGATATAGACTTTTAACTTAGTAGCATTTCTTTTGGTTACTTGTGGGGAGAGAGTTCTTGGAATTTATAATTATCTTGTTATAGCCTCATTTCAAAGCAATGTTTAAAGTGATCCTATCAAATTTCAAATAGGAATAGATGAAGCCATTATAGACATATATGAGTAATCTCATTAATACCACTACTGGATAAATAAATGAAATGGGTTAGTTCCTACTGAGTACCTATTTACAAAATTTTTGAAAAGTTTTAACACATACAGAGTTAGTGGCACTCACCATTTAATTAAACTCCCCTAAGAGATCTATTGTATCGAAAAATTATTGATTGGTGGTCATTACTCAACCAAATCTCTGTATGACTTATACCAATCACAAATCGGTATGACTTATACTATTCTAATCATGGCATTTAGTGATTTACAAAAATAAAAATAAAAAAATTATATGTCATGCATACGAAAGAGAGTTATACAAAGAGACATACAAAAAAGATAGATCAAATTCAATATAAATTAATTTTTAAAGACATGTAAACCATTTGAATTGAGAGCATATATAAACATATTTGGTTCCCATAACATTTTTTCAAAAATATATAACTGAGCTCCTTGGCTTGAGCCTCCACATGCTCTTTAAGTAAACTCCACTCTGCCCTCAATCCAGTAAAGCAGTACGCAAAACAAAAATAACAATAGGCAAGTAAAAAAAATAAAAAGGAAAGAAAAAAGAACAATAGGCAAGTACCTTAGTTCCTCCACAAAATGCTGCTGCTCAATAATTTGAAGTTGAGATGCCTTAACAATGTTCTCCAAAGCACCAACCTGAATATAATACATAGTTACCTCAGCCAAGGGGGACAAAAATAAGGGTTTGAAACACAAACCAACACTTAGAATCCCTTACCAAAGTTGAAAAAAAAAAAAAAAACACGGTACGGAACATAAAGTTCTATATTTATTTATAAAAAATGATTTTTCATAAATAATTGTAACATACCATAAAGAATTCAGAACTGACACGGTAACTTAAGTTTTAACTCTCCATTTTATTTTATTTTTATTATTTGATGAAAATAATAACACTGAAGGAAGATGTGATAAATCTAATTAAGAACCTTATATTATAAAGGCACTGCAGATGAAGGTTAACAGTTTGTTATGTAATAGCATTATGACTACACAACAACCACCCATTATAGTTAGTTCTATAGATGCAGAATTAAGCAAAACTACTTATGTTTGGTACGTACTTGTACTTATCAAACGATAAATTGTTTGGTAATTTTTATAGCCCTAAATTCTACTGCCAACATTTACAACCAAACTGGGTAATTGGAATTGAAGCATAAATATATATATGAACATGTAGAGAGTAGCATCAGCAGAAATAAGAAGAAGAGAAGTAGAAGAAGGAGAATTTACGTACAATGGTGGTGAATGTCAGGCCTGTTGCTCACGGCAGGGGAGGGCTGCTCACGGCAGGGGAGGGAGAGAGAAAGGAGGGGCTGCTTGGTTGCGTGAAGAGAGAGGAGGGGCTGCTGGTTGCGTGAAGAGAGATGAGGGGCTGCTTGGTTAACGGATGTGGAGTCTCTTATCAGTTTGAGATGAATTCTTATCTTAATTTAAATTTGCATGCATTATCTCTTATGATTTGAAATTAATTCTTATCTTAATTTAAATTATCAGTTTGAGATGAATTCTTATCTTAATTTAAATTTGCATGCATTATCTCTTATGGTTTGAAATCAATTCTTATCTTACTTTAAATTATTTATCAATTCTTAAATATGCATGAAGTAATTAGAGAAGAGTAGGAAGTAATGTGGGAGTGCCACGTAGGACAAAAAAACTGCTCTATATATAATAAAATATATGTACATACTTATAAGAAAAGAACTCATCAAAACTTAGAATTTTATGGAGCCTATCCAAACCGGGAATAACTCAAGATTTGGATTAATAAAATTTTATAAAATCTTCTATACCATTTTTCTTGTGAATTTAAGGAGTATCTCAATGAATTCCAGAGTTTTACTATTTTCAGGTCGAAGGATACAATTTATTTCTTTCTTGAATTATATACCCGTAAGTTTCTAATATAGATATTTTATATTACTAGGTTCAATAATCTTTTTAATATAATAAGCAGATAAAATAATTTAAAATTTTCAAGAATCTTATACTATAAAATTGAATCTTCTAATATGAAAATAGTATATATAAAACTCTAAACTGAGTCGCTGATAAATAATTCTCTTGGATATATCTGTGTTGAGAGAAAAGTATAAAACTCTGTATTGAGAATAATAAATAAATCAATGTACAAAGAGACCTTATATAGGCTAGACCCTATACAGAATATAGAAACTATACAGGAAATAGAAACTACGGTAAAATAGAAACTACTATATACATTAACATCCCCCCTCAAACTCAAGGTGGTGGAAGTGAAACCAGCTTGAGTTTGTCAATCAGATCCTGAAATCGTCCCAAAGGATGAGTCTTAGTAAAAATATCCGCAACTTGATCAGCGGACGAAACAGGAAGAAGATGCACAGTTCCTTGACCAATATGATGACGAACAAAGTGACAATCAATTTCAATATGTTTAGTACGATCATGAAAGACATCATTGTGCGCAATCTGAATAGCACTTCGATTGTCACAGTACAAGGTAGTGGCAGAGGAATGAGAAACACCCATGGCTTCAAGTAACCAACGAAGCCAGATAAGTTCTTGAGTAGTGTCAGCAAAAGCACGATATTCAGCTTCAGTACTAGACCGAGCAATGACAGTTTGCTTTTTACTGCGCCAGGAGATAAGAGAATCGCCTAGAAAGAAACAGAATCCAGTGGTAGAACGACGATCAGTAGGATCCCCAGCCCAGTCAGCATCTGAGTAAGCACGTAATTCCAGAGAAGAAGTAGCAGAGAAATGAAGACCATGAAACAATGTACCCTTGACATATCGAAGGATACGAAGAACAGCAGCATAATGAGTGGAGCGTGGAGCAGACATAAACTGACTAACAAGATGAACAGCATATGCAAGATCTGGTCGTGTGACAGTAAGATAAATAAGACTGCCAACAAGCTGACGATAAAGTGTGGCATCAGGCAGTAGATTGCCATCAAAAGGAGTAAGTCGAGCATTTGTCTCAAGAGGAGTAGCAACAGTTTTGGCATCAGTGAGACCAGCTCGAGTGATAAGATCGGATGCATACTTGGCTTGAGAAAGATAGTACCCATGTGAACCAGAATTGATCTCAAGACCAAGAAAATAACTGAGGGTGCCAAGATCCTTCATCTCAAAGTGTTGGTGGAGAAAGGATTTGAGATCTGAAATGCCACCAAGGTCATCGCCAGTAATAATCATGTCATCAACATAGAGAAGGAGAAGAGTAAGACCGCGATCCGTCTTACGAAGAAATAAAGCTGAATCATATGGACAGGAGGTGAAGCCAAAATCTCCAATAACAGCACTAAACTTGGCGAACCATGCTCGAGGGGCCTGTTTCAACCCATAGATAGCACGACGAAGTTTACAGACCTTGTGTGGAGGATGATCATATCCAGGTGGAGGGCGCATGTAAACTTCTTCAGTAAGATCGCCATGAAGGAAAGCATTCTTAACATCCATTTGGAACAGTTGCCAATGTTGAGTAGCAGCAATAGCAATCAAGCTGCGGACTGAGGTAATGCGAGCCACAGGAGCAAAGGTCTCCTCATAGTCAATGCCATGCTCCTGAGTAAAGCCTCTAGCCACTAGACGAGCTTTGTAGCGCTCTATGGAACCATCGGAATGGGTCTTGATTTTGTACACCCATTTACAACCCACTACAGATTTGCCCAAGGGAAGATCAACCAGATCCCAAGTATGAGTGTTGCGAAAAGCCTGCAATTCATCAGACATTGCTGCTTGCCACAGGGGATTAGAACAAGCTTCATGATATGTTTGAGGTTCATGGTGAGAGAGAATAGTAGAAAAACAATGAAAATCACGAAGATGAGTGGGTGGTTCCCTTACCCGGGTAGAGCGACGAAGTGGAGGATCAATGTCAGGATCAAAAGGAGTGGCTGAGTCAGGAACAGGATCCGCAGGTAATGTAGGCTCCTCAGGAGAAGTCGTAAGTTGATCAGACCCTGTTGGAGAATCATCAGGAAATAAAGAAATAGATGAATTAGTGAAGAATGGTTCTGGATGAGCAGAAAAAGGTAAGTGAAACTGGGAAAGGGAGGAGAACATTTTATGTTCCCAAAAAACGACATGACGAGAAATACGAAGACGTTTGGATAAAGGATCCCAACAACGATAGCCTTTATGTTCTATCCCATAACCCAGAAAACAACAAAGACGAGCTCGTGGTTCTAACTTGGTTCGTTCATGAGGCTGAAGAAGAACAAAACAAGCACAACCAAAAACTCGAAGAGTCTGATAGTCAGGAAGACGACCATAGAGACGCTCATATGGAGATTGGTTCCCAGTGGTGGGGGAAGGTATACGATTGATGGAGTGAGCGGCAGTAAGAGCAGCTTCTCCCCAAAGATGCTCTGGACAGGATGAAGAGATAAGAAGAGCTCGTGTAGTATCCAAAAGATGACGATGTTTGCGTTCAGCACGCCCATTTTGTTGGGAAGTGCCGGGACAAGATCGGTGGGGAAGAGTGCCATTGGCACGAAGAAAGGAAAGAAACTCCGAGTCTCGATATTCCATGGCATTATCGGCACGAAAAACTTTGATATCACAAGAGAATTGAGTTTTGACCATTCGTGCAAAATCATAATACACCTGTTTGAGTTCAGAACGAGTATGCAGAAGATAAAGCCAAGTATAACGAGAATAATCATCAATAAAAATCACAAAATATCGTGATCCACCCATGGTGGAAGTGGGAGAAGGACCCCAGATATCAGAGTGAACTAGATCAAAAGGAGCAGAAGAAATAGAATCACTATTATTAAAAGGCAAAGCCGGCTGTTTAGCAAGTTGACAAGATAAACAATCTAAATGTTCATTACTAACTGATCCCAAACAACCAGTAGAAATTAAAGACTTTAAACGACTAATAGAAACATGTCCAAGACGAGAATGCCATAAATGTAAAGAAGAAATAGAGTGAGCAGGAGCAGCAATCGGCGGTGAGGATGAAGTGGTGTGGAGATTGATGAGCTCAAACAGACGACCAACTTTACGGCCTATCCCAAGAGTCTGTCCATTCCGCGGATCCTGTACAACACAACCAGACCGAGAAAAAAGAACAGTGAGACCCAAATCACAGAGTTGACCCACAGAGAGAAGATTCAAGGTTAGTTTAGGAATGAGATATGTGTCAGACAAGGATAGTCTTGAATCAGAAATATGTCCTATATGGCTGACATGCATATGAGACCCATCGGCAGTATGAATGGCAGGAGTATGAGAGGTAGATTGTTTAGTAGAGAAAATAGTAGGATCAGAGGTCATATGATTACTACAGGCAGAATCAAAGAACCAAGAGGAATTACCTGAGGGCGTAGCAGATAGGGCAGTAGAGAGGGAAGTACCAGAATGGGAGACAACCTGTTGGAGCAGAGAGGCTAGATCAGCAACAGTGATAGGGGCTGTAGGATCCCGAGCAGAAGATTCCTCTGTGGCGGAAGCAACTGTAGAGTGTGAGGACTGTCCTGAATGTCGGAATTGGTTGTCTCTGGAGCGGTTGAACTGGGGTTGACTGTTGGGAGTGGGATTGCGAGGACAGTCCCACTGATAGTGACCAGGCCCTTTCTTACGACAAAACTTACAAATTCGAACCGGACAATTTAGAAGAGCATGGGTAGTCTCATGACAATATCGACAGGATTTCTGACTCGAGTCCCGTGAGTCCCGTCTGGGATGATGAGTAGCAAGGGCTGTGTCAGTAGAGGAGGATTTACCATCAGAGACCCCCCTGGGTTGGTGGGTAATGAGTACTGAGTCAGTGTAGGGAGACTGGGAAAGACCACGGCGAGTCTCGTCAGAGATAAGTTTGGAAATAGCAATGTCCAAACTAGGTAGTGGTTCCTGATTAAGTAACTGAGCACGAACAGGTTCAAACTCATCTCGAAGGGCCATGAGAAAATGAATCAAGCGATCTTCCTCCCGAATAGAGGCATAGAGTTCCGCATCTTTCAAAGTGGACCAGGAATGAGGGATATTGTCGAGCTGATTCCAAATTCCATACATCTGAGAGGCAAAACTGTCAATAGATTGACCTGGAGCTTGATGCAACCGATGAAGACTGGTCAAGAGCTGATAGCGGTGAGATAGATCAGAAGTAGAATAGCGGTGTCGCAAAAAATCCCAAATCTCTTTAGCAGTTGTGAAGCGAGGAAATTGAGAATGAATAGAGGGATCACAGGTGCAGTGAAACCATGACATGATCTGACTATTTTTACCGACCCAAGCTTCAAGGCGCTCAGAGAATTTGAACTCAGTCTCCGTTTCATCTTGTACAGGTCGAACCGATTCTCCAGAAACATATTTCCAAAGGAGACGCCCTTTAAGGTAGAGCGACATAGCATGAGCCCAAATAAAATAATTACGGCCATTGAGAGTCGTTGGAATGGGTTTAGAAACGTCTGAATCGGCCATTGCTCTTCAAAGTATCAAAAGATGTCTGAATTTGACAAAACGGACAGCAAAAACGGATTCAGGACGTCGAAAAATGCTGGGAAGGCTGGTGGGGCAGAACTGTAATTTTCCAGAAAAAATCGGGGCAAAATGGTAATTTTGCAGGGAGGGCAGAATGGTAATTTTGCAGTAACAGGAAGAGCAAACCGTAATTTTGCAAATTTTGGAAGTCAACGGGTGGTCAACGGGTCGTCGGGTTC
>JAESVK010068323.1:10380-39833 GCA_017140935.1 Hamamelis virginiana
GAAATAGAAACTACGGTAAAATAGAAACTACTATATACATTAACATCTGGAGTCTCTCTCTCTCTCTCTCTCTCTCTCTCTCTCTCTCTGTGGACAGGAGGTCGGGATAGCATAAGCTTGAAGTTTAGTTCAAGACTCTCTATCTCTCTCTCTAGACAGTAGGGATAGCATTAACTTGAAGTTTAGTTCAAGACTTTATGCCACTCTATTTGTCTTTGGTAGATAAAGTTCTTGTACATGTGGGGTGTACATGTTCTTGGATGTACCTAGCTGGAAAATGAAAATCATACACCGTGGAAAATATTAGTTCATGACTCACAAAATACCTAACTTCAAGTACATACAGAGTAAATAATTAACATCCTTGGAAGCTGAAGTCTAGGATCGTTTTCTAATGTTTCACATTCCTTTGATATGTACATCAGAATTACATTGAAATCAAATTCATCAACTTGCTTGAAATGAAATTGAAAATGCATTAACAAGAGAAATAGTTATAATGCTTGAGATTACAGCCATAGAAATGGAAATCGACATGCTTGGAATGAAAATATGCTTGGAAATTGAAATGTGACACTTGCTTGAAGTAAAAATGCTTGAAACAAATATGCTTGAAACTTAAACAACTACGGTTAGAAATTAAGAAGATGCTTGAACTAAACTAAGGATGCTTGAAATAAACTTAAAAAGAAGCTTGCTTGTTAAGAAAAAGGCCTAAAAATATACTTGAAGATCTTGAAGTATTGTTCCGTTTTGGAGTTGTTATTGTGTCTCTTGCTTGTCTCTTTGATTGGGTATATATAGGCCACGGCCAAGTCTGGCAGCCTTGATAACTACCCACTTTGTGCTCTTGAAGTAGTGCTCCACTACTTTTTAACTTCCTACTTCATGCCTAAATGATTGTCACATGTCTCACTATCTTTCTAAACTTTACCTTTGCTTGACATGTGGCATAACCACCCACTAACCAAATTAATGGCCACTTCCTTGATTAACTCCCCACTAATTAGATTAATGGCTTACTAATAATATGGTTAGTGACCAGTAATACACCAACTTCCACGTCACATGGCACATTATTGGTGGGTTATTTTTATGGTCAACACATGTATACCAAAAATCACATTGATCCAACGATCAAATTTTAAAACAACTCACAGTAAAAAATTGTGATTTTTTTAATTATTATATTATTATTTCACAGTGATATTTTTCAAATACCAACCATTGGATCATTTTTATTTCAGTATGCATAATATATATAAGAAATGTATCTAATCCAACGATCGGTTTCTTAAAATATTTGACCCACATTGGAGCTTTTAAAACGAATGATAAAATAGTGATAAAATTAGTGGTAAGGAAAACGACCTCTTCCATATATTTATGCGGTTAATATATGGAAACACATATGCAACCAAATCTAAATGTTTTGCAAATATAAGATCCTGGTTCAAGTTGTGATGATAAATGATTTTTTTTTTATTCGAGTCGATTCACACAATTAAGTTCAATCTAAATGGGAGACTTTTGGTTATTAAGGATCATTTTAGTATTAGAAATTATAAATAAATAATATAAAATGCATAAAGATTATTTATGTCATTTTAATAGATAACCTTAAGGAGGAGCGTGGATAGGGCGACCATTTTTTATTCTTCCTCCAATCTCCAATCTCATGTACTTTTTTTCTCCGATGTCATGTACTGAAACTAGGGCTACAAATGAGCCCAAGCCTGAAATTTAGGCTTGTTTATTAAACAACCCAAGCTCAAGCACGCCTAGGCTCGGCTCGTTTGTGTTCGTGAACAATCTTGTTAGTAAGTTCGTGAACAAGCTCATTCAAAACTTGTGTTTAGACTCATAAAAAAATTATAATTTAGGCTTGAATAAGCTCAACATATTCATGACTTTATTTTTTTGGGTTCAATTTTTTATTTCTAATATAAACCAGGTATATAGAAGTCATTTTTTAATTTTTCTAAGTTAATTTTTAACCTTCCCTTATTGTAATTTAAGGTTGCAAATTAATCAAATCATTTGTGAATTGCTCGCGAACAAGCTCGATAATAAACAAGCCAAGCTCAAACAAACCAAAGACTTAGGCTCGAGCTCGGCTCGAACTTAAATAATCAAGCTTTTGACTAAGCCAAGCTTGAGCAACCCAAACCTTAGCTTGGCTCGGCTCATTTGCAGTCCTAACTAAAACCATATATATGATTCACTCGGACTCGTACCTTCTGAAGGTGTGCCCAGGGTCCACGACCTACAAAATACAATGCTATTTTGCCCATCTATTTTATCCATTTTTAAACATCCGTCTCATGTAGACCACCAGTCAGTCATCTTTATGATTTTAAAAAAATAAAAAATATTACATTTATTGATGTAAATTACACATTATATGCCAACTAAGGTGGAATGGAAATAACTTGGTGAAATAGCATTACTGAAAAGAATATTGGACCTTTCACATAACTTAGATTTTTAAAAAAAACTTCATGTTACACTCCATTCATTTTACTGTTGTCTACCATCCTCTTTTTTTAGGGCTTTAGTTTTATTTTTCATGAAAAAAATTTAATCTCAAATCTAGTTTAATATATTTCTCATGATTAAACTATAGAATATTCATTTTTAATGTTTTGGCACCCTTGAGAAATGATCTTGGCTCCGCCCCTGCTAGCACGCCCGCACATTACGCACTTTGCGTAAACCATTCTAGCCAAAGGTTGTTTTTAGAGTGAATGGGACAACAAGAGTTGACCTTACCATTTCCCCATTTTCCTTTACAAAATCCAAAATAGATCGATATGGCATTATTAAAGTACATCTATCCATATCCATATCCATTTACGATTGTTGAAGGATTTTTATTGATTATTTTTATAGTTTTATTTTAAAATAATTTATGTATTTTTTATTATTATTTTTAGTAGTTTCTAAAGTTATTTTTGGCCAAATTTATATAGAATTAATTTTAGTTAAAATTTTATAGAGCCTATCAAACAAGGAATTACTCTCCATTTTTATCAATAAATTTTATAAAATCTTCTATTCTCTTTTTATTGTGAATATATTGAACGAGTTGTTGGTCAGTGAATTCTAAAAATTTACTAACTTTAGGTAATTCTTTTTATTTTTTTGGGTTATATATCTCAACCATATGTCCTTGATATTGACGTTTTATACCATTGTTTTAAAACCCGGACCGTTCATCGAACATGAAAAGTTACTAGGTTAAGGGTCAACCGGCTCAACCATCGGGTCAACTGGGTTGGACCGCGACGTCATAAATATATTATTTATCTATTTATTTATTTATTAGAATAAAAGCTGTAAATGATTTAAAATATAATTTTTTTAAAAATGTTTGTACAATCAATTCATATATTTGAATTTATGTGCAGTTATCAAAATTGAAAATTGATAATTACTATTGATCAATATTTATTATATATATTTTTTAAAATGCAAGATAAGAATATTGTATTATTAAATTAGGTGCTTGGGTTTCTTTTTTCTATTTAGGATTTTTTTAGACTAATTTACCTTTTTAGCCTTCTTGGCTTTAAGAGATTTTAAAAAAGATTGGGACTATTTTAGTCATTTTAGCACCTTTAAAAAAAAAAAAAAAACGGGTTGACCGGTTCAAGCGCCGGGTTGACTGGTTTTTGAATTGAATGGGTTTTTATGGATTAAACCAACCGAAGAGGGGACCGATTCCCGATTGAACCGCCCGGGCCGGTCCGAGTTTGATAACACTGTTTTGTACCACTAAATTCAGTGGTCTTATAACATAATAAATTGACCTAAAAAAAAACTCAAGAATCTTATTGTATAAAATTAGATATCGTATGAATAATTAATTCTCTTCTTTGATCATTGGGCAATTTCCATGAATAATCCTAAGTTTCCAAAATATTATGGCTACGAACCCTATCCAAAACATATTACGGTTATATACTTATTATTGTTTTTTTGGACGAAATTACCCTTAAAATTGAAGTTTGACCAATTTGTACAGGATCCCCAATTTATGTATAATCCCTAAAAATAAATAGAATCCTCAATCCCCAATTTATATAATAATTTCCAATATTGTTAAGAATCTCCAATCCACTATATGTCACGTCAACATTTAATGCTGGTCATTCAATGTCCCCCGAATTTTTAATTACAAAAATTATTACACATAATCACCAATTTAACACGTAATCCCCAATTTTTTACAGAGTCTACAATACCCAATTGCTGAAGGAATAACCAATTTATCACAAAATCTCCAATACCCATTTTTGCACAGTATCCCAACGTGTACACATAATCCCCAAAATTAAACACAATCCCCAATTCCCAAATTTATACACAATCCCAAACTTTTCTAATAATCTCAAATTCCAATATGTCACATTATTCATGTCATTCAATGTCCCCTAAATTCCAACATGTCACATCATGCATGTCATTCAATGTCCCCAATTCCCAGATTTATACACAATTCTCAATACCCAAAATTGGGGATTGTGTTGATTATTAGGAACTCTTCAATTTTTTTTTTTAATTCATCTGTACCAAATTTTGACCGTCAATGGTCAAATTGTAAATATTCATATGAGTGAAGGGTATTTATGTCACGTCAACATTTAATGCTGGTCATTCAATGTCCCCCGAATTTTTAATTACAAAAATTATTACACATAATCACCAATTTAACACGTAATCCCCAATTTTTTACAGAGTCCACAATACCCAATTGCTGAAGGAATAACCAATTTATCACAAAATCTCCAATACCCATATTTGCACAGTATCCCAACGTGTACACATAATCCCCAAAATTAAACACAATCCCCAATTCCCAAATTTATACACAATCTCAAACTTTTCTAATAATCTCGAATTCCAATATGTCACATTATGCATGTCATTCAATGTCCCCTAAATTCCAACATGTCACATCATGCATGTCATTCAATGTCCCCAATCCCCATATTTATACACAATTCTCAATCCCCAAAATTGGGGATTGTGTTGATTATTAGGAACTCTTCAATATTTTTTTTTAATTTATCTGTACCAAAATTTGACCAGTTCAATGGTCAAATTGTAAATATTCATATGAGTGAAGGATATTTATGTCCTAAAAAAATATTTGCGTAATATGTTTTAGATCGGGTTCATAGCCGTAATATTTTGGAAACTTAGGATTATTCATGGAAATTGCCCTTGATCATTTCATCTATCAAGATCGATAATTCCGCGTAGGGGCACTAGGAAGAGACTGCAGACCAAACAAGTGAGCGAATTTGGTTAGGGCCCTTGAGCCCTTGCAGGAAAATGACCCATTGAATGCTTGAATGGTTAGAAAAAAGTTGGGGTTCACCGTCTCTCTCTCTCTCTCAGCTGGTCAGGAGAATAGCTTGAGCCGCGAATCCAAAGTTCTTGTGATGTCCACATTCTTGAATTTTCCTTAAAAATGAAAATCACAATTATGGAAAATATCAATTCATTTTTACTATTATCATTTTTTATCCTTTTTTTAAAGACTAAACTACCCTCGTCATATTTAGTTTTGCTAATTATCCTTAATTCTTTTTTGAATCTTTCCTATTTTATCTATTTTCAAATTTGAATTATTTAGGAAGATTAGGAAAGCAAGATTTTGTTTGTTTGTTTTTTCCTTTCTTAATGTATTTTCATTTAAAATTTGAATGAAGCATATAAATATTAATATCCTTTAAGTGAACGTTTTCTGGATGAAATTTATATATATGTTCTATTCTCGATTTTATATGTTTTAGTTTTAGTTTATTACTTTTCATCCCCAATATATGTAATGAAATCTGAATGTATAAATTTATGAGAAAACATAAAATCTATATGTTTAAGGGTTCAAACAATTTTATGCCATCCCACAACCCAAAATCCTCAAACACCAAGCCAAACCCAAATACATTTGTGATTTTTATTCCCAACATATGTAATGAAATTTGAATATATATATGAAAAAGCATAAAATTTATATGTTTAGGGGTTTAAACAACTCTATATTATCCTATAACCTAAAATCCTCAAACATTGAGCCAAACCTAAATGCATTTTTGATTTTTTATGCCCAACATATATAATGAAATCTGAATGTATAATTTTTTTAAAAAGCATGAAATCAACATGTTTAAGGGTTTTAACAACTTTATGCCATCTCATGACCCAAAATCCCCAAACATCAAGCCAAAACCAAATGCATTGGTGATTTTTTATTCCCAACATAAATGAGATCCAAATGTATAAATTTATAAAAAAAACATCAAATTTATATGTTTACGGATTTAAGAGATCTAACTTTTTTTTGATCAAGAAGCGTCAGAGATGGTGATACACTCCAGCATGGAACAATACACTACAGCATGGAACAATACACTACAACACGAGATGATGAACTCGGACGCAATACGGTGAACTCCGGAAATATGCATGGGCAACACTCTCACGAGCTAGTAGAGATCATGATTTGGGTAGTAAAGCTTGCTTTTGTTTCCTTTCTCCGTTTTGAAATAAATTTATTCCCTTCTTTGAGGGATCTAGCCACTCAGAATGCTATATTATTTATGGCATGTAGTGGTGTCTTTTTGGGAATGCATATATCCTATCCGTCTTGGACCTTTTTTTATTAAAGGGCAATTTTGTCTAGAAATATGAGTGAGGGACCTAATGGGTTAGCATTTTTTTTCATTGGACCTAATATTCCAAACCTCTAATATGAATGACCTATGACTAATAAACCCTTTATACTTTTTGGACGCATATTTACAAGGGCAAAGCCAATGTAGGGGCGAGGGGATGCTGCCACCCCTAGTTTTTTTATTTTTTTTTTTATATATATAAATTTTAGGAAAATTCCATTCAATCTCCCTTTTCGTCCTCCCTCTTCGTCCTCCCTATTGTATCTGATCAACTTGGAGTAGGTATTTCGAGAAACCGACTGTTGGATTTGATGTTCCACTTATACTTATCATGAATGCAAAAAATCACATTGATCCAACGATTAGTTTTTGCAATTTTGGAAAAAATGGTAAAAAATAATGAAAAATTTGATAAAAACTATCACAATCTATTTTTTGAAAAACCAACCGTTGGATCAATGTGATTTTTTGCATTCATGATACGTATAAGTGGAGCATCAAATCCAATGATCAGTTTTTCAAAATAACTATTCCAAGTTGGTCAAATGCACAAGAGAGGACGAAGAGGAAGGACAAAAAGGGAGGACAAATAGAATTGTTCTAAATTTTATACCCTTTAAAATTTGAAAATTTTGAATTTGCCCCCTCTCAAATTTTTTTATACCCTTTATTTTACTTTCCTACCCTTTTCTTAGTTGTGTTTATTGATAGAGATATTTGATATTGTCGAGTCATCAATGCTTTCAAAGAATGAGATCTCGTCTAGGATAATTGTAAATGTATTGAATTAAAATATAATTTATCAAATATCAATAGATTATAAATTTTTGCAATTTTTTCTCTCTCAAACTAACACAATAATAGAAAATTTTTAAACAAAACCGTTTTCATTTTTTTGAATTCGGATAAAGTACTAAGAGCATCTCCAATGGAGTGCTATATATATGAGTTGTCATTGCTAAAATTTGGCATCGGCATCCAAATAGCTTGCTCCAATAATGTACCAAATTTTGGCAAAGCTCTTGATATAAATTTGGCACCTTAAATGGCATTTGTCATTCGTGTCATGCTATACTTTCTCTTCAAAAAGGTAGAAAATGTCAAAATATAACATTAATGCATTGGAGCATGTAGGTAGGTGCAAAATTTTGGTATTGATGCCATTTAGTTTGCCAAATTTTGACTTTGACACATCAAATTAATGATATGAATATATTGGAAATGCTCTAACAACCAACTAAAATTCGTCTCTCCTGAATTAAATTCCTCACTTCATCCCAATACTTATGTGTTTGTATATGCATATATGTCCACATGTTTGCTCATGATCATATCGGTGGTTACTTATTCATTATTTTTTTAAATAAAAAAAAATTATGACAATACAAATGGTGATATTGACGAGAGTTCCTTCTCATCACTAAAGAGGTATTATTGAGTATTAAAAAAGTCAACCAAGCGGCACATAAGAACTTTAATGATGGTTAAAAAGTTCAACCAAACGATACCAACCATGTGAAATGAAATGATCTAGTCAGCTAATTAATGCTAACTTAGATCTAAATTAGCTAAGACTTATGGCAGTTGGATCATCTCATGAATGGAGGCTTTTTTAAGTGATGAGATGATCCAATGTTCATAAATACTTAGCTGACTTAGATCTAAGTTAGCATTAGCTGACTAGATCTTTACTCACCATGTAAATTACTATTGTTAATTTTTTCACATGCCACCAAATAAACACGATATATATGAATAGTGTGAGTTCAGAAGTTTATTAGATGAACATAGTGACGAATTTCTTTTATTTTTTTCCCATAATGATAGAAACATACTTTTACTTAAATCCCCTTCATGCGGTCGATCAAGGCATGTTGGCTTGATATATCCTCACTAGTAATTAAAAAAATATATAAAATTCAAGTATAAAGAAATATATCGATACCCTTTACTTAATATTAAGGGAGTTTGAAATAAGAATATATTTTTGTGATTTGGCCAAAAATATAAAAATCCCTGTAATCTAAATAAAACGAGTATTATACACTTACTTAAATTTGAAATCTCTCCCCAAAATAGAGAAGCATGATATTAGATGAACATATCATTAGCCTAACATTGCAGCTGGGTATATATATATATATATGCATCAGAATCCGGTGATACTTGATTCTAGCTTACCCATGGTTTCGCAAAACCATATATGAAATAGGTATTTTGACAAATTGACTGTTGGATTTGATGATCTGTTTATACGTATCGCATCTGCCAAGAATCATATTGATCCAACTGTTAGTTTTTCAAATTACCAACTGTGAAAAACTGTGACAGCTTCCTACAATTTTTTACAGTTTATTTCAAAATTATGATATTTTTTAAAATGTAGTTGTTGGATCAATGTGATTTTTGGCAAACGTGATGTGTATAAACGATTCATCAAATCCAACAGTCTATTTCTCAAAATACATATTTCATATATAGTTTTGCAAACCATGCATGTGTCAAACCATGGGTAAGAATCATGTGTCACTGGAACTTGACCCTATATATATATATATATATATACACACACACGAGCTTAAACCTGCGCATTGCACAGGACATATCAATAAGGTTTTATCTAGTAAATTGTAATTGTATAAAATAAGTATTTTGATTAGATGAATTTGATCATTTGATGTTAATTATATTTATAGCATTATAATATATATTTTAATAAATAAGAATGATTAAAACTGTTAAATAGATTAGAGAAAATTAATTTGGATGTATTATTCAAAAATTAAAAATTTTAAAATACCACAAAAAAATAAAAAGTAAAGTAGAACCAATTTTTTAAATAAAAATAAAATATAATTAAGAAGAGTGAGAGGAAGAAGTAGATGAGATCCACCATAAATAAAAAGTAAAAAAAAAATAAAAATGTTACTTCACCCACCTTATTAGTTGGCATTTGATGTGTGGTTCACATCAATAAATGTAATATTTTCATTTTTTTCAAGATCATAAAGACTATTTGTCCATGTGAAGTGATTGGAAAAATGTGGTGAAATAGCATTACTCCAAAAATTAATTATGAAAAGATAAAGGAAACTTAAATGGGACTTGCCTCAATGAAGAACACAGAAAGTTTAAATATCATTTAATTAATTGGACCAATGATATAATGTCATATCATTTTAAAGTATGACCAAAACTAATAAAAAAAAGGAACGGAAAGAATAAAGGAGGGAAGGAATTCTAAGGCTGTGACAATTTTTCATAATTTTTTCATTATATTTTATAATTTTTTTAAAAATTGCAAAAATCGACCATTGGGTCAATGTGATTTTTTACATTCGTGATAAGTATAAGTAGAATATCAAATTCTACGGCCAGTTTCTCGAAATACTTGTTCCAAGTTGGTCAGATGCACGAGGGAAGACATAAATGAGGACGAATGAAATTTTTCTTACAAATATATCAAACAAATAAACAATTAATTCACAAGAAGGGTTTTCAATAGGCTCACCCGAAACCTCCTATCATCATTAAAAATATATCAAACTAATAAACAAGATTTGATTACAACTTTTGAATATAATTCCATTAAAACAAATATAATTCAACTATATTTTTCATAAATGTGTCAAACAAACATAGAACAATGATACCAAAAAACCAACAGAAATCATATTCTAAAGAAAAACACAACAACAAAAAATAGTGACCAAATAGTAGAACATATGTAGTATATTGAGATTTGGCCCTTTGGGTTGCCCTTGAATAAAAAATTGGTTATCTATGTAGTTAATCACTACTAAAATCAAATTTGATGCCCCTAAATTTTACTAAAAAATTGATGCCCAAGGCCATGACTTCTTAGGCCTGCCCTTAAGGCCGGGTTTGAATGCATGATTTATCTCAAGATTTCAATTCAATGGCTCAAGAGTCTTAGTTGATTTTAGTTAAAATAAGGTATCCCTCGTAAAATATATATATATATATATATATATATATATATATATATATATATATATGTAAGCAGGAACGAAGCCAGGATTTTGGTTGAGGGGGGGGCGAACTTTAATTGACTTTAATTATTTATCCCAATTTAAAATTTGAAAACGATTTTATTCATTTCTTTTTTAATCATGTTAGTCTTAGGTAGAAAAAAGTTGCAAAAAATTATAGTTCACTCATATTTTGATAATCTATATTTCAATTCAATACATTTACAATTGTCATCAACGGGAACCCATTTTTTCAAAGTATTGTATGATGACTTCATTATCAATGCCATCAAATATACCTCTCTCAATATACACAACCAAGCTATCATACATGAATTCAACACTAATTCAATAACATCAAATATTAAATTGGACTAAATTACAATGAAAAGCCAAACTCGTTCAACAACCAAGCTATCATTCTAGATTTTGGAAATTTATTTTGCTTTTCTTTTGTTCCTTTTTAAAAAAAAAAAAAAAGGGAATTGGTTTTGTCAGAAAATTTAAAGACTTTTGGTTTAATAAATCTTACATTTTTTACTTTTCTCATTCCCAAAAGAGTGGTTTTCTACTTTTTTTTCATGGTGTAGGTCGTGGGTAGAGGGACATAGCCAAATATAAAATGGTTTGAGTGTTAGAATTCGGAATAAGGCGTAGGGAATGGAATAGGGCCATGTAAGAAAACTAATGGGGTAAAAAAATAAAAATTGAGGGGGACATAAATCAATTTTTTAAAATTTTCAAGGTAAAAAAAGCGGCTCAAAATATTTTAGGGGGCATAAATGAAGCTCCAAAAATTTCAAGGGGGCAGAAATTAAATTTCATAAAATTTGTAAGGTAAAAAAAATAAAAATGAAAATCTGATGCCCCCATCTCAATACAATGTGACTTCGTCCTCGTATATAAGTTAACAGGTGCCTGTACCAAGAGTCAAGTCGTTGTTGCTTTGAAAGTGTGAAGGTTTGCCCGGGACCACGACAAATGCATTGTCCTGTAGTATTGACTTAAAGTCTGTCCTAACACGTAGATTGCATCCATATTAATTAGATATGGGCCCCAGGATTAAAGAGGGTTTAAGACATTAGACTAAAATACTTTAGCATGTCAGATTTGTAAGATAATTTAATTATGGTCGCCTTGATTCAAAATTATTGAGGCTAAGAGAAAAATTCGATACTGACCTTTTTGATATTGTTTCATTATCTTCTAATTCTATTAGATATTTAATGGCATCGATTAATATAATTTGAATTAATAATTAATGCTATTGATTAAAAAAAAAAACTAAACTAAACTAAACTAAAATTAAAATTAATTATGGCTGCCAAATTAATTAGTAATAATTAGGTTGCAATTTTGAAGCCATTTATTTCATATGGGACCGGAAGCATTTAAGTGGGTTAGAGTAAGTAGGAAAAAGTTCATTACACGTTTGTAGACCTTCAGCGTGAAATGGCCGGGTCGATCTCGTGGTTGATTGAACCTGTCATAAATTCAAATTAAATGAACCAATTGGTATTCTTGGTTGAACCAGTCATCTATTGGTACTGTCTTAATAGTATAAAAATACTGTCTTAATAGTATAAAAATCATATCTCGAAAATTTATGAGTATGGTATACTTTCTTTTTCTTTTCTTTTCTTTTTTTTGTCAAGTATGAGAGTATGGTATACAGTCCTGTATAAATCTCACCTTCTGATCCCAAAAGAAGAAGAAGAAAGAAGAAAGTAGAAGACACCCAGAGAGATAGAGAGATGGAAATCATGGCTTCGCGCAACAAACTCGTACTTACTATATTCCTCAGCTGGGTGACAGCAGTTGCATCTCAAGTGATTCGGCCTGACTGCGAAGAGATGTGTGGAAATGTAAGCATTCCATACCCATTTGGCACAACTGAAGATTGTTGCTTAAACCAAGATTTCCTCATAACTTGTAACCATAATTTCACACCTCCAAAACCATTTTTAATGAAGAGTCACAGCGTCGAGGTCTTAGACATATCCCTGGACAAAGGTGAATTAAGCATCCTTACCTTTGTAAGCAGCGATTGTTACAATCAGAAAGGCGAGTTTGCAGGAGGATTGGACTCTTATATTTCAGGATTACAATTTCCTTTATCTACTACTCGTAACAAGTTCACTGCCGTTGGATGCGACACGTATGCAAAAATTGAGGGTTTAAACATAGCTACCGGGTGCGTGTTGGGGTGTAGCGGCATGGACATGGTAACAGATGGGTCTTGTGCAGGGTTAGGGTGTTGCCAAACCTCAATCCCTCATAATCTCTATGGTTATAATTCGAGTGTTTATAGCTTTAATAACCATACTTCCGTATGGGAATTCAATCCATGTGGGTATGCTTTTGTAGTGGAAGAAGAGTCTTTCAACTTCACCTCCGCTGATCTTAAGGATCTGCAGAACAGAACTCGCGTTCGCTCAGTGCTCGATTGGGCCGTCGGGAATCAAACATGTGAACAAGCTAAAAACAACTCGACGACAAGTTTCGCCTGTAATCCCCGTAGTCACTGTATTGAGGCTCATAATGGTCCTGGCTATCGTTGTAATTGCTCAACGGGTTACTATGGGAACCCATACCTCCCTCATGGTTGTCAAGGTAAATATTTTATTTCATTATTTCTCATTTCTCATATATATATATATATATATATGGGATAAGTTTCTCTTACTAAATTTTTTGTCATTATTTCTACCATTCCTTTTCAAAACACGTACTATTGTGGGTTGAATATTTTGATAAACGGGGATTGGATTAAATACTTTAATTCTTATGTATGTATATATATATATATATATATATATATATATATATATATATATATAATGCATATGAAAATTATAATGATTTGATATATACAGTGGTGATTGGTTTCTGAAAAGTGGTGATTGGTTTCTGAAAAATGTCCCTGTGAAGAACTATTATAATTATAAACTTCACAATTTTTTACATGTAATGAGATTTTTTAAAATTAATTTGGCCATAGGATTAATGTAATTTTTTATATTTATGATTTTCAGAAGGGTATATAATCTAATCATGATCAGTTTTCATTTTTTAATATTCAATCCAAATTAGTTTTTGAGAACAAGTGGTAAAAATAATGATAAAATGAGTGGTAAAGGGAATCTGTCGACCCATTAATATATTTATCGTATATTTATATATTCATGTCGATTAGGCTTTACTTTTATATATTTTCACTTATTTATATTGTTTCTTGTGTTTCATGCACTTCTTCTCTAAGTTTTCTTTTTTTTTTCCCCATCTAGATATTAATGAGTGTGAAAAAAGCCTGCACGACTGTGAAAAGAACGAATACTGCCATAACATAGAAGGGGATTATACTTGTTCTTGCCCTAAGGGGTACCACGGGGATGGTAGGAAAGAAGGAAAACGTTGCACTGCAAATCTATCAATTGTGATCAAGGTTGTGGCTGGTGAGTTTCTCAACTAATTAAGGTTCCTCTTTCGCGCACACACACATACACAACGAATTATACTTGTTCTTACCCTAAGGGGTACCAGTTGGCCGATATATATATATAGTTGATTGAGCTTATATTCTTCGTGTTGGGTGTATGTGCAAGTGTTCATGCATCACATATAGCACATATACAATCAATAGATATCGGGTAATGAAGGTTACTAACCTTAATGCGGAATAAACCCGATGCGGATGCCAACTTCTGTTGTTACGAGCCTCTGTGCACGTTCCTCTGATCCTCGCAGTCTAGAGTATAACCACAGCGAGCTATACCCAATTCGTTCACGAACCCACGTCCAAGGAGAGCTCCAATGGTGATAACCCCAAGAGAGTTCTAGTGAGAGAGTGAGAGATGGGAGGGAGAACTCACACGTGTGTACTCTTACTACATGCTGCCCTCTTATAATAATAAGGGAGTTGTAGTTCAAAATATGGGACTTATCCCATATCCCACTCTAATAGGATTAGAGTCTATCTGATAAGGGACTTATCCCTATCATCAATAGGATTAGAACCTGATTTGAATAAGGGACTTATCTCTATCCCATCCAAATGAGAATTCAAATCAGGTTGGACCTCCTGCCCACAATGGGCGGATATGGGTTGGGCCAAAGCCCACTCCAAAAGTCTAACAGCTCCCACTCGCCCATAACGGGCAAGTCATCTCAATTAACTCACTTACTCATCTCTTCATACAGGAAATGGGCCGTGCGACATTGCGAGAAGAAACGAACAACCACGGGAGTATAGTTATTAAACCACCACCAAGGCTAACAAAAATACATCACCCAAAGGCTACTCGCATATGTCCTAGATAATTTCTTCAACACCAAATCAAGTATTCTCAATCCCTCATAGTGAGCAATACTTAATCCCACAATATATCAAGTGTTTAACAACTCATATCGAACGCAAAGTCGACATAAGCGCTGGCCAGCTTATAAACACATGACATAGTGTATCAGTAAATTAATCTTCCCTAAGAACTCACGCCAATTCAATTAGACTCAATTGCTTTCCTAGACATGCCCCATGTGGCTGTATAAATCATAGCCCTTAGGAAGCATGCTAAAGTAGCAACATCGAGCATCCTCTTCATGACTGAGCCTTAGGTCACAAGGACATAGGTTAGATCTCTCAAGATCTCAGTGGCTCACACAGTGGTGGAGAAGGGATCATCCAGCACTCCCACTGCTCGTCAGCATTAAGCACATACAGTATGACATGTATGTTATGGTGTTAACTCATGTAAATGAGCATGTCACTATCAAAATAACACCATACAGATGGATGTCTAGTCGCTACAAAAGCGCCCAACTTCACACCTGGCCATCTCAGGCTTCACAGAATCGTGTAAAAAATTCTATGAACGATTCACTAGGAATCTCATCTTAGTCATAACTAAGGCGACTATCAATAAGTGGAATCTTAGCTCTCCACCTGAGTGCCCTAGATTCCTCAGTCTCATCTTGCTCGCTGCTTAAGCGTCAAGGTGAATTACCTGTGTGAGTAGGTGAATTCTAGCCTGGTGACATGTACTAAGAATAATATGCACACAAGAATAATTATCTTTAGAGTAAATCACAATAAAACTCAATAAGTAATTATTATTAATAATAATGTCAAATACAACTCATAAAGGTGTCAAATCCTACGCAATCCCATACTACCAACATGAGACTGAAACATATCTCTAGCAATAGGCTTGGTCAAAGGATCAGCCACCATGCTTCCAGTGGAAATGTGTTTCATGACCACCTCACCCCGCGCGACCATATCCCGAATAAAATGGTACTTGATATCAATGTGCTTAGACTTCCCATGATACTTAGGATCCTTTGCATACGCCAAGGCTGCAGTACTATCAGAATACAAGGTTACAGCCTCCTCAGAATGAGCTATAAAACCTAGGCTATGCAAGAATCTCCTCAACCAGACAGCTTCCTGTACAGCTGCTGCACATGCCACATACTCAGACTCCATCGTAGATAAAGAAACACAGGTTTGCTTCTTGCTGCACCAAGATACAGCTCCGCCTCCAAGAATAAACACATAACCCGATGTGGATTTGCGTCCATCTCTGTCACCGGCCCAATCAGCATCACTGTATCCTTTCAGCCTCAAGTCACCCCTATGGAAACACAAGGCATAGTCTGTTGTCCCTCAGAGGTATCGAAAAATCCTCTTCACTGCTGCCCAATGCGCAGGTCCTGGGTTACTCTGGTAACGACTTACCATACCGACTGCAAAGCAAATGTCTGGCCTTGTGCATAACATGGCGTACATAAGACTCCCAACTGCCTCAACATATGGCACTGTGGACATGCGATTCTTTTCCTCATCTGTTTTAGGACATTAGTCCAAGCACAAAGCACTCCCCTTCTCAACAGGGGTGTCAATGGGTTTGGAGTTCTCCATGCGAAATCGTTCAAGAATCTTCTTTATGTAAGTCCCTTGAGACAAACCAAGAAGCTTCTTAGAACGGTCTCTAACAATCTGAACTCCAGGCACAAAATTTGCTTCACCCATGTCCTTCATCTCAAAAGTAGATGACAACCACTTCTTAGTGGCGACAATAGAGTCCATATCATTTCCTGCTATGAGAATGTCGTCAACATACAAAGACAGGATGAGCACACTTTTCTTTGAACGCTTCAGATACACACAATGGTCCTCTTCAATCATCTCAAAACCGTAAAAGGTAATTGAGTTATGAAATCTGAAATACCATTGTCTAGATGACTGCTTGAGACCATAAATGGAACGTTTGAGCTTGCACACTTTGCGCTCTTGTCCATTGACTTCAAAACCCATAGGTTGAGTCATGTAGATCTCTTCATCTAGTTCTCCATTGAGAAATGCAGTCTTAACATCCATTTGAAAAAGCTCTAAATCCATTTGAGCGACAATAGCTAGGATAAGGCGAATAGAGGCAATCCTCACAACAGGGGAAAATGTCTCATCATAATCTATACCCTCTTGTTGGGTAAACCCTTTCGCCACAAGACGTGCCTTGTACTTGTCAATTGATCCGTCTGCCTTGCGCTTAACTTTCAAAACCCATTTGTTTCCAATAGCTTTGCGCCCAGGCGGAAGATCAACCAACTCCCACACAGAGTTCTTATCCATGGAGCTCAACTCATCCTGCATTGCAGCCATTCATTCTCCCTTAACAGGTGAAGAGAGCGCTTCCCGATAAGAAGGCTCATCTTCCCCTTTAGTAGCACAAATTAGAGCATCCCCCTCAATCTCAAAATGACGACGAGGAATGTTACCTCTATTGCTACGGCGCGGTTCAAGAGGTTCAGGAAGTACTAATGGAACACTCCCACTAGTCTGAGGATAACTCCCACTGTCTCTAGCGATATCAGGAACTAATTCCCCACCCTCGCTTGAAGATAGTGGTATATCACTCAGTTCCTCCAACTCATAGAGGTCTAAATCCTCTTTGGCATCGCCTATGCTAGGGAAATCATTCTCAATGAAATCAACATCGCGCGAATCAATCTCAGTCATTCCCCCGTCAGGATGCTCACCAAACATCACATAGCCCTTCTAGCCTTCAGGATATCTTATAAAGATATGCTTTCTGGCTCTAGGACCTAGCTTCCCATACTTATGGTTAGCGTTGTGAACATACCCTGCTGATCCCCATGGGCGTAAATGCCCCAAATTGGGCTTTTCGCCATGCCACAGCTCATAGGGAGTTGAGGAAACTGACTGTGAAGGCACTCTATTCAGGATGTAGGCAGCAGTCAGAAGAGCATCCCCCCAAAAAGATATAGGGAGGTTGGCCTGCGCCATCATCGATCTAGTCATATCTAGAAGAGTTCTATTCCTCCTCTCCGCAACACCATTTTGTTGCGGGGTACGAGGAATAGTGAGATGTCTTAGGATCCCTTTTTCCTCACAAAATTCCTCAAATTGATCAGATAAATACTCGCGTCCGCGATCAGTCCTAAAGGTTTTTAAGCCTTTTTCATGCTTGTTCTCAACCTCTACCACAAAGCGCTTGAAGCAATCCAATGCTTCATGGCGGTGAGAAAGCAAATAGACATAACCGTATCGCGTATAGTCATCGATCAGTGTGAGAAAATAAGAGGCCCCATGACGTGCCTTTTTATTCATTGGCCCGCAAATGTCTGAATAGACAAGCTCAATAGGTTGAGAAACTCTCTTTGCCTTTCCAAAAGGCTTTCTACATGCTTTGCCTGCTAGGCATGGTTCACATAATGTAGATCGACTTTGGTGAGTGAGCCTAAAAGGCCTTCTCTAGCCAATCGAGTCATTCTATCCCTTCCTATGTGACCCAGCCTAGCATGCGAAGTTGCAGAATCAATATTTCTATTATCAATCACATAAGATGATGCAGAATTAACAGATGAGTAATAAGAAACATCTAAATTTAATTTAACAAAACCATCCACAAATGATCCATGTCCAAAAATTATTCCATCCCCATAAATAACTAAACTATTATTCGAAAATTCAAAAGAAAAACCATAATTAATCAATGCAATAACTGATAACAGATTATGCTGGATCCCAGGCACGTGAAGTAAGTCATGAAGAAGCATAGTGCGACCGGAGCGCAAATGAAGTTGGTACGAACCGACTCCAATAGCATCCTCACTGGTACCATTTCCCACGAACACCTTGTGGGTACCTCTAGGAACACGGCGATAATCTACACACCCCACCCGATCTCGGGCTACATGTTTTGTTGCTCCTGTATCTACAATCCAATCAGAGAGAGTATGAGCGACTAAGACATGTGAACATACACATATGTTACTTAAAGTGAGTGAGTTTGTTACCTTCTTCGGCTCAGTGCAATCACGAGCGATGTGCCCTTTCTTTTGGCAGTTAAAGCATTTGACGTTCTTTCCACTGCGCTTGCCTCTGCGGCGCTTGTTTTTCTTTTGGGGCGCACTTTTGCTGCCTCCTCCACTATTTCCCTTCTGTTTAGGTGCATTGTTGTCTTCTCTCTTGCACTTAGACCCACTAGTCTTGCGCGGATTGGCTCCAGCGAGGAAAGCCTGAGCATTTTGGTTCGCCACAATGCGCTCCGCCTCTAACTCCACATGACGAGAGATATCTTTGAAGTTCTTGATATTCTCATTGTGAGTGAGGATCTGTTTCATGTGCAGTCAAGAATCTAGAAGTGACCTGATTACAGCCTGGACCTGCTGCTCATCAGTAAGAACATTCCCCGCAGCATTTAGGTCTCGAATCATACTGGACATCCCCCTAAGATGCTCAATCATCGATACCTTGGGATCCTTACGATGAGTCTCAAATTTTAGTACCAAGCTCCTAATCCTGGTGACTGACGAGCCGCCATAAGTGAACTTCAGTTGTTCCCACATGGCCATGGCAGTAGGGAAGTTCTCATACTCCCCTATCAGGTCATCGTGCATGCTATTCAACATAATGTAGCGACAATAACGATCCTTTTTTGTCCAGGCCTCAAAAGCCTCAAGGTCACGACGGTATTGGGCCTGAGTACCCGCACCCTCAACAGGTGCCACCATCGTAGTGGTCAAATAATTGGTAAGGTCATGTTCAGTCAGGAGGAAATCCATTTTTCTACGCCACATATCGTAGTTTGTGCCATCTAACTTATCAGATTGGTTTAATTCGGCTGACATGATTCTGGTTGTCATAGCTACAATGATAATACGCAAGGTTGACATTAATATTAATCGCATAATATTTTATCTTGTTCGGAATTCAATTTAAAATTATTATCCCTTCCTACTCATCAAGATCGAAAAATCGCATAGCTCCTAATCATCTCCCAATTGAGTAGGTTGGGAATATAATTGTAAATTAATATTCTGAACAAAATTTCTCATGAAATTAATCACATCCACATCCACAAGACATAGAAATTAAACACAGGGACCCACTAAGGGTACCTAATGGACATCTCATTGAGCCTATGCTAAAATAAGTTTACAAACATAGTAGGCGGCGCGCAAACACATCCTTTTACATGGCTTCCCAAAAATAAAATTACATATCCATAAAATTACATCCCATGAGAAATCCTATTACAAATGATCTACAAATATCATAAATAAATAAGGATGCCGCGCCACGAACTATGTAAGGAAACTTATTTTATCAATCATAATCAAACAAACATAAGCTCATCAAAAGAGTTATCCATTTCAAGATTCTATCCATCTCCTAAACTAATATGCTAGCACATAAACATATAAGATGGTCTTTGATGGATAGAATATTCACTCAACTCATATAGGAGTGTATATAAGAGTCTCACAATTCATGACGGGATTAATTAAATATTGGTGGCAACATAATTGCCCAATATTTCCATAGAAATTAAGCCAAATATTTAATTAAGTTGATTTTAGAGACAATGTCTAAAGAAATTACATTGCACAAGCCTCCCAATGGTCACAAATACTCCCAAGAATGTATAAAAAAGCTATAATAAGGTTCTGGAATTTTTCAGAATTAAAATAAATAAAAAAACAGAATTTTTATTTAATTTTTAAAGCTCATATTAAAAGGTATTAATTATGAAAAATATCCAGAGACCCATATTTTTGACACCTCCAACCTAGAATAGTCCCAAAATATCCCAAAAAAATTCACAAAAAATTTCAGAATTTTTGGGTACACCAGTGGGCCCCACTTGCTCAAAATATCATTTCATAAAGGCCATTTTTAATCAAAAACTTAAAATAAATATTTCTGTAAATCTAAAAAAATTTTAAAAATGCCCACAAAATAGGAAATTAAATTTTGAGCACACTGGAAAAAACGGGGACAAAATCGGAGTCCGGATGAGCCCTCACACGCTATCACGCGCCGATGCCCACGAGTGGGCGTGGCTGCAGCGGATTACAGCCCAGTCAGCGCCACGTCAGCGCACACGTCAGCGAACACGTCAGCGAAAAGTCCATGTAACGCCTAGTCAGCCGCCATGTCATCCGACACGTCAGATGCCAAGTCAGCAGCCACTCAAGCCGCCACGTCATCGGTCAACCCGTTGACTTTGACCCGACCCGATTTTTTACCAGAGTTATTGACCCGACCCGGTCAACTTGCCACGTCATCGATGACGTCATCTGCCTCGTCAGCGATGACGTCTTCGCCACGTGGCCCCCACGGCGAATGAGAAAGTGCCACGTGTCTGATGTTTAAATTTTTAAAAAAAAATTTAGATCTCACTCGCCCGCGGCGGAGAGTGTATGCCACGCGCCGCCTTCCCGGCCTCCGTTGGCCATCAGACCACCCTTATTTGAATCGTCTCGGCCTTCTGAGCACGATGGTGGGGTCCGTTTGTCCAACCGAGGTCAGGAAGTGGGGTGTTGCATCACCACAGCCCCTTGCCGAGAGTGGGATTGGTCGTAATTTCACTGTTCATCGTCCCCATTAACGTCTGGTTCGCCTCCGCGCACCCTTGCGCGAGGCAAACTTCCCGAGACTATTCCGGGAGCTACAGACATCCGTTTGATGCCCACGAGGTACCGTTGCGAAGCTTGTGCGACGTAGTTTCTTAATATATTTATTAGACAATTTAATACACAGATTTAAACGTCCAAAAAATGGCATAAAGTAGGCGAAAAACGCCTTGGAACGTAACTATGATTTGCGTTTTCTCTCAATCCGACCGTCCAAATTTGTTCAAGTTTGACATGGATGATCCTCATACACGTATAAACACATCCATACCATTATTTTTGAAAAAACAAGCAATTTTTTCGGACCCAAAAAATAGACCCTAGAAAGAGAAAACGTGAACCATAATATTGGCGAATCAACAGGCATCACACGACTCTGATACCACTGTTGGGTGTATGTGCAAGTGTTCATGCATCACATATAGCACATATACAATCAATAGATATCGGGTAATGAAGGTTACTAACCTTAATGCAGAATAAACCCGATGCGGATGCCAACGTCCCGTTGTTACGAGCCTCTGTGCACGTTCCTCTGATCCTCGCATTCTAGAGTATAACCACAGCGAGCTATACCCAATTCGTTCACGAACCCACGTCCAAGGAGAGCTCCAATGGTGATAACCCCAAGAGAGTTCTAGTGAGAGAGTGAGAGATGGGAGGGAGAACTCACACGTGTGTACTCTTACTACATGCTGCCCTCTTATAATAATAAGGGAGTTGTAGTTCAAAATATGGGACTTATCCCATATCCCACTCTAATAGGATTAGAGTCAATCTGATAAGGGACTTATCCCTATCATCAATAGGATTAGAACCTGATTTGAATAAGGGACTTATCCCTATCCCATCCAAATGGGAATTCAAATCAGGTTGGATCTCCTACCCACAATGGGCGGATATGGGTTGGGTCAAAGCCCACTCCAAAAGTCTAACACTTCGCAATTACATGATAAACCCTGTAGTCTGCAGCTTCCTAATTTGATCCTCGAGAGTACCAAAAAAATAGAAAATTAATAACATAATAAAATAAAAAGAAGAAAGATGGAGAAATTTATTTATTTATTTTTTTTGAATTTATAGAAGTTATTGGGTTTGCATTAGTTGGTGTAAAAAATTAAAAATTAAAAATTAAAAATAGTTTCTTTAATTTTCTTATAATATATACTTGCCCCCGTTCCTTAGCTTCCCTAACAATATGTCATATATATGTTTATATAATTTAAGAAAAATGATATGCCATAGTTGGGTTATTATGGACAAATGTCAATGTGGACCATGTGTTCTTGTCCATGTTCACACATACTCACATGAATATGAATATAACACAATGTAGAATATGAATGGAGAGGAAAAAATGCTTCTCCTCACAAGCGAAAAGCCAAAGGAAAAAAAAATTATTCTTTTTTTGTGTGTCATGTACGTTCTCATAGAAACAATATTAAATTCTAGATTGCCTTCTAAATATTTGTATGTCATATTAGTGGCTTAGTCCATGCATATATATTTATATAACTTTATGTTACATGATTTTTTAGATGTTTGCACTTGTATAATTTCTCTGTGTAATCTATTATATAAAGAGCAGTACGTTGATATGGCTGTCCTAAAATTTCATCCCTCCTTGAAAGGGGACTATAGGGATAGTGAGCTCAATGTATTAAACCACCATTAATTAACTTACCTTGTTTATCTTTCTTAGCTATTACATATAAATGTATGATAGTTAGGGGAAAATACATTTTGTCTTTCTAAACTATCACTGTGTTATACATTACTCCCCCATGGTTTTAATTGTAACACTTTACTCTCCTATAGTATGTATCAAAATGTGACAAATAATACCCTTATGTCCATTGACCGGCAGTGGAAAGGAGAAATAATTGTTGACGTCTTATTGGTTGACAGACCATCAATAAGACCTTAGTGATGGAGAATTAATTAGAGTAAAATTCATCAATAAGGCCTTAGTGATAGAGAATTAAGTGTGAAATATTATAGGGGGACGGACGGATGTAATAATGAAGCATCTGGTTTCTGTTATCAGTAATAAGTCAACTTTCAACTATTATTTATCCGTTCCACAACAAGTCAACAGACCTAAGGGTGTTATTTTTCACATTTTAAAACTATATGGGAGCAATGTGTTACAATTAAAACTATAGGGGCAATGTGTAACACAGTACGTGGTCATTCAGGGGAGCAAAATGTATTTTTCCCTATTTCTTAAGTATTAATCAATATAATGAGCCAACAAACCTTTTAGTTTGTTTGTGAATGATCAAAATCATAGAACCTTGAAACCTTTCATATGATTGAATTTCTTGCTTTAGTTACTATATATAAAACATTTCAACTTCCAGAATAACCAACATTTTAAGCAAAACCAATTTTAAAACAAGCTAAGCGGTGTTATTTCACCCATCATTATTGGTTTATATGAGGTCCATGTGAGAAGAGTGGTCAAAGTAGCATTTGCATTTTAAAACCGTTACTTGATACTAATGCTTTAATTTCTATTATATGTAGGTATCGTCATAAGCCTCTTTATTCTACTATTCCTCAGTTCATGGCTATATTTGGGATTCAGGCAAAGAAAGCTCATCAAACTAAAAGAGAAATTCTTTGAGCAAAATGGTGGCCTTATGCTGAAAGAGAAACTTTTCAAATATGATGGCTCTGTGGAAACTGTCAAAATATTTACTGAAGAAGATCTCAAGAAGGCCACGAACAACTTCAACGAAAATAGAATCCTAGGTAAAGGAGGCCAAGGAACAGTTTACAAAGGAATACTATCACCTAACAGAGAAGTTGCCATTAAGAAGTCCATACTAGCATCTCAAAGCCAAGTTCAGCAATTTATTAATGAAGTAATTGTCATCTCCCAAATCAACCATAGGAATGTGGTAAAATTGTTGGGATGTTGTTTGGAGACTCAAGTTCCCTTATTAGTCTATGAATTTGTGACCAACGGTACCCTTTTCGACTATATACACAATGCAGACCATGCATTTTCAATTCCAATTCCTTGGGAAACTCGACTAAGGATGGCAATAGAAACTGCAGGAGCTCTTTCTTATTTGCACTCTAAAGCTTCTACTCCAATCATTCATAGAGATGTTAAAACTGCTAACATACTCTTGGATGATAATTACACAGTAAAAGTTTCTGATTTTGGAGCTTCTAGGTTGGTTCCCCTAGACAAGGCTCAATTGACAACACTGGTGCAGGGAACATTCGGATACTTGGACCCTGAATACTTCCTTACTAGTCAGTTTAGTGAAAAGAGCGATGTTTATAGCTTTGGGGTTGTCCTTGTGGAGCTACTGACGGGAATGGAGGCAGTTTCTTTTGAGAGGCCTGAAACAGAAATAAATTTGGCTATGTATTTCATTTCTTCTATGAAAGAGGATCGTTTGTTTGAGATTCTTGACAACCGAATGGTGAATGAGGGAAATTCGGAGCAGATCGAGAAAGCTGCCATGTTAGCAGGGAAATGCTTAAGAGTAAAAGGGGAGGAAAGACCTACTATGAGAGAAGTGGAAATACATTTAGAGGGCTTGAGAGGGATGGAGATGCATAGTGAGATAATTTCAGAAGAGACCGAGTTTTTACTTATTGAACTATCTGATAATCATGCTTGTGGTAGTAGCAGTAATACAACAGGGTATGATAGCATGTCTAACCAAGTTGTAGCGGCATTTGATGTTGACGGAAGATGATTATATTGTTGAGGACAAGATGAAGGGTGGGTTGCTGTGCTAGTTCTCCTCGGGTTTGGGTCACATGGGTGGGTCCGAAGGGCACATCCGTGGGGCTGTTCCCAGTTATAAAAAAAAAAAAAAAAAGATGGGGTGATATGATCGAGGATCCAGACTCGGGTGATATTTCCTCTCTCTCTCTCTCTCACTCTCTTCCTTTCTCTTTCTCTTTCTCTCTTTCATTAATTATTTGTCTTCATAAGATAGTGTGTGAGATATATAATTGTTTCTATTTAAGGTTTGTTGGAAAGATATTGTGTTGGAAATAAAGGATAAGATGATGAGGGGTGGGGGTGATATATCCTTTCTCTCTCTATCTCTATTATCTTTATGAGATGGTACGTGTGATAATTGTTTCAATTTAAGCTTTGTTAGAGAGATATTATCTTGCATATATATGTAATAACTTCAATATTGACTATCATGCTTGTTGCCTTCGTATTGTGTCATTAAGTTCTTTTGTTTGTCAATTTTTTTTTGTTTGCTGGTTTGTTCAAACCGTCTCTTCACATATTAAAAATTTAATTCACTAGAAATTAATTATTATTGCAAAAGTTAAAGGATTTCAGCTTTAGATAACCATCCTATAACCTTTTAAGTCGTCTAAAAATAATTATTACCTTATCTCTTAGACTTAATAGAATTTTATGCTTTAAAGTTAAATTTAGACAAAACTAATCCAAACATGCTCGGCCTTAGTTTCTTGACATAACAGACCTTTTTATTGATGTAAGGCAAGAAAATCGGACAAAGTACAGTTGTTGTTGAAGAATTTTTATAAGTGTTTTTTTAATAATTTAGGTGCCTTTTTAATTTTATTATAGTAGTTTCTTAAAAAAAAAAAAAAAAATTGTCTCAAATTTTCACAGAATTAATTTTAGTTATGATTTTATAGAGCCTAGCAAACTGGGAATCGATCACATGAGAATTTTATTTATAAAATTTATTATATTTTCTTGTGAATTCAAGGATTATCTTAGTGAATTCTTAAGTTTTACTAGTTTTACGTATTCTTTTTAGGTTTTTTTTATCCATAAATTCCTTATATAAATGTTTTATACCAAAGAAATTGACAATCCCAAAAATTTTATGGTATAAAATTGGATTTTATAATATAAAATATTAGATTAAAAGACTAATAAATAATTTTATCTTCTTGGATCATGTCAGCCGTCAAGATAATATGGTATGGGGGTAGTAGAAAGAGGCTGGAGACCAAACAATTGAGCGGAATTTGGTAATGGGAGGGGATGTTGACACACCCTTGAATTATAAGCCCATCCCCTCCAATTTTTATTTTTTACTGTTTTATGAAAAAATACATTGTTTTTAAGAAAACTAGCCGCGCAAATCCACTAGAAAACATCATTTTGAACAACTTTGTAGAAGAAAGTTTTTCCAAAATCTATCATTTAAGTAGACTTTTTTGACCATTTATTATTTTTACAAAATATTTCGTAAAAAATGCCAAAAAGTCTGCTTAAATGATAGATTTTGGAAAAACTTTCTTCTACAAAGTTGTTCAAAATGATGTTTTCTAGTGGACCACGCGACTAGTTTTCTTAAAAACAATGTATTTTTTCATAAAACGGTAAAAAATCAAAATTGGAGGGGGTGGGCTTATAATTCAAGGGTGTGTCAACATCCGCTCAATTTGGTAATTAGGGCCCTAAAGTAGTGGTGTCAAAATGGATGGGCCGCTCATTTGGCCTGCTGATCGTCCGATAAGCTAATGGATCAGGCTTGATCCGGTCCGATAACTAATGGACTAGGCTGATTCGATCTATAGGAAATAGATTGTGCTAAGGATTTTTGTCCAATGGGCCAGCCCGATCCGAGTCAAATTAGCGGCACTAACTGACTCGCTAATCCAATCTGATATTTTCGGCCCATTGGCTCGTCCAATAGCCCGTTTGATCTAATCCGTTTGATCCAGCCCAATCCTTTAATCCCAACTCATTTTGATAAAATTAATAAAATTGCATGGTGTGGGATTTGATCCCCATACCTCTTTAAGATAAAAGTTTTATATAACAATTCTTACAACTAAACTAAGTATTAGCTTGTAATATCTTACCATGATAGATAATATTTAAATTATTTTCTTTTAAATTATTTAATAACTATTAAATATATATATATAATAATATTTATAATAAAAAACATTATTGGATTAGGCAAATTTTTTATGAATTCCATGCTTGCAAAAAATTAGAGCAATCCAACAGTCAATTTTTAAATAATGATTATAGAATATTTGTGATATTTTTAAAAAACAAATTAGACAATTTTTTATATTGCTATTTGTAAAAAAACCCACCGTTGAATTACTGTGATTTTTTACTATGATATTCATAAGAAATTTGTTCAATTCAATGGTAGATTTTTAGAAATATCTTGTATAATTAGCCATACACATGTGACTTGAGCTAGAAAATTACAATGTGTACCTAGTACGAAATTGAATGAGGTTACTTGATTAGAGTCAATCACCAATGACATTTAGAAAAACTAACCGTTGGATTAAATAAACACATTGTGAATGCCATGCTTGCAAAAAATCATAGCAATCCAATGGTCAATTTTTTAATAATGACTATGGAAGATTTGTGATATTTTGAAGAACAAAACATACAATTTTTTACATTGGCATTTTTCAAAGTATTATTCATAAGAAGTTTGTTCAATCCAACGGTGGGTTTTGTATTTTACAAATTACGGGTCTTTTCTTTTAATAAGTCTTAATTACAATTAAAAGAGTCTGTTCACGAGTCTATTCGGTATTTTTTATTTTATTTTTTCATTCATGAACTCACTAAATTCTTGAAAAATGAAAAAAAAAATTAAGAATCTCATATATTTTTAATTAAAATTATTATTTTTGGACAACAATCTTTAAATCTTTTTAATTTTTAACTATAGTGAATCTTTTAAATTTTTAACAATGGTGATGCAACTCTCTCTTATCAAAATTGTATACATTTGAAATATGAATAAAATAAATTTATTTTTTTTAATTATTATTTATTCATGTTCTTTACTAGCTATGTTTTTTCTTTTTTATTTTTTACATTGTAATTTAAATATACTAAAAGAAAGTGGAAAAAAAAATTAAGATTGAAAAAAAAAAAACCTGTTAGCCCGATCCATTAGCCCATTAACTCGATCCATTAGCCCAATTTGGTGCAGTCCATTAGCCCAATCCAATCCGATCTGACCCATTATCTTAGTGGACCAGTATAATGGATCGAATGGACTGGCATTTTCCTCTTATTGAACAGGTCCGATCCGATTTGATTAGCTTAACGGGCCAAGCCCCATCTGATCCGATAGCGCGTTAGCCCACTTTCTTAACTGGCCGGGCTGGCCCAATCTGTCCATTTTGACACCACTACCCTCAAGCCTTTTGCAAAATACTGTCCAATTGCAAGAAAATAAGCAGTTGAATGCTAATGGTTAGGAAAAAATTGGGGTTCGCTGTTGCACTCTCCGCTTGAAGCCATCCTATTTGTCTTTAGTGGATTAAGTTCTTACGGTGCCTATTGGAACTCATACACAATATTAGCTCTAAAATATATAATAGATAAATATTACCTCAAATAATATTATGTATTGTTGTAAAAAGTGAAGATTAGTAAAGTTGAAGCGCGGACTAGGCTGCTCTCTTTAAGTTGTTTCGCGCGACTACGGATTATATCCGATGCAGTAGTTTACAAGCATGCCGACTCCATGATACAACAGCCCAACCACTCACTGTTTTCTTCTCAGAGTCTGCACAACTTTAAGACTTTGAGAAGATGGAAGCTCCACACAACACCCTACTTTGCTCAATAAACTCACAAAACTCAAGGAAAAATAGCAAAGACTAGGTTAAAGAAAATTAGAAGAGATGATGGATGATTCAGGTAGGTATGTCAAAGGCTTACCCTCTATATATAGGTATAGGAATTTGTAACTCATGCTATGGAATAAATATTCTCTCATAATATCAAATAGTGGTTATGTATAGAAATATGACGGTTGAGTGTTGAATTATAATATAAGTTTTACCATCAAAATAATTCTCAATAAAC
>JAESVK010068324.1:0-13798 GCA_017140935.1 Hamamelis virginiana
GTGCAACTAGGGTTGTGGATTTCAACCCGTGGAAAGGCTGTGAAGACATGTGTGGATTCGTTGGTATTTTGCTACAAGATAGGGATTCTACTGGGCTTGTGGATTCAAGCGTTTGTGTCTATGAGTAGTTTCAAGGGTCTTGTATTTTGTTTTATTCAGATATTTTCTAGTGTTCCCATGGTTTTTTACCCAAAAAAGTTTTTTCTCATAAATCTTTGTGTTCTCTGTTTACTTGCGTTAGTGCATTGTGTGATTGTTAGTTGAACACTTAGATTAATTGGGTAATATTTATCAATCCTAAGTATAAGGAATAGTATCCTCGAAATTTCAATTGTCAAGAAATAGATTTTTAATATGAAAGTTGTTGCCACTCATAAGTACATAAATCATATAGTCAAATTTAATAGGGTCAAATACATTTTAGTATCATCAACTTTATACTAATTTTCAATTTGGTCTACAAACTTTAGATTCTTTCAATTTGATGACAACTTGATTCCCTAAGTTTAATATGAAAGTTATTGCTACTCATAAGAATTTTTTGTTGTGCAAGCTAATATATAAATAAATTATGACTAAAAGTCACTCAAAGATATAATAAATTTTAGGGTATTGAAGGGGAGGTTATTTCGTAATATAGCAAACTTAGGGAATTTCTTGCATTTATAAAGTATATATTACCTAGTTTTCTTTCTATTTTATAAAAGTTTGTCAGTAGTGAGAAGATGAAAAAGAATGTATTTGGCATAATCTCTCTCTCACCGTATCAGTGGTAATTGAATTCATTTTCTTCTCTTTCAAAACATTAGTCTTTGGTGCATTTTTATGTAAGGTAGACAAATACAGAGTATAACAAAGCTAAAAGTTGAGACTTCTATAATTTTTAGATGTGCAAATAGCCAACAGTAAAACCACAAAATAATATATATATATATATATATATATATATATATATATATATGGGTGAGGTTTCCTTTACCTCTTGTTTTACATCTATGCTTACATTTTGTTTTCAAAATACCTATGTAGGTCGAATATTTTGAGAAACCGACCACTGGATAAGATATATTTCTTATGTATATTATTTATGCCAAATATCATAATGATCCAACGGCCAGATTTTAAAAAATCTTACTATAATAAACTTTGATATTTCTAATTATAATAATTTTCCAGGTAACATTTTCCGAAAACCAACCAACCGTTGGATCGCCGTGATTTTTGGCACAAATGACATATACGAAAATGAATCTTATCCATCCTTTACTTTCTCAAAACATTCCACCCACATCGGTATTTTAAAAATGAAGTTTACATATTGATGTAAAACTAAATGTAAAGGAACCTGTCTCTGTATTGCATATACACTCTTTTTAGTTTTTGAAAACAATTTTCAATTTAGTAAAATAAAAGTCTTTTCTAAATTTTAAAAATTAAAAATGAAAATTATTTTTAAATAATTTTGATAGAAAATAAAAAGGATAAAATTTTTCACAAAGTAAACCGCGTTTACTATTTCAGTTATTGAATTGTAGAGAGAGAAAAAATGTATCCTCTTACCTCGTCACTAATCTGTTCAACATTTTCTCGTCTGGAAGGCCGAGTGCCTACGTGGATTCCGATCACTTCATCAACCTTCCTATCGACCATTCCTTCATTTCCCCCATCGGCAGTACCTCGCAACGAAGTCCTATCATCATCATCTAAAGGCACTGATTCCGAAAGTTTCCGACCCAAAGTTACAGAATCCGGCAAAGAAGTATTCAAACCAACAGGAAACTGAGTTTCTATTACGCTAGTCCCTTGTGGATAGTCCCTAGCGGAAACAGAACCATCGGTGTTATCTGCCATTGCCAAAGCCGAGCAGGGTGAAACAAATTCAGGCTCGGAATTGGTATTCGAACCACTATTTAGATCGGCTAACCGATCAGGGCTCTGGTTGTTCCTTCGAGGAAGGGAACCGTCTGGTTTTTCTACCCTTGTAAAAGCGGAGCTGCTGGAGCCGAACAAAGCATGCATTACTTTTTCGGAACTATTTCCGCAGCTTGACTCAGTATTTTGAAAAAAGGCCGAAGGAAAATCGGGGTCGGAATTGGAACTGAAAGATAAGTGAAGCAAGGGATTAGAGCTTGGAGGGTCTGCTGTGAAAACGGAACGGCCTGGTTTTTCCGCCATTGTTAATCTGGGAAGATTTTTTAACTCTTTTTGTTTAACCAAAGAGAAGTGACAAAGTCTCCTAAACACCTCATTTTTCTTTTTATAATTAATTTAAACGTCGGGAAGTCTGCCCGTTCCCACTGGCAAGCAGCTTTCATAAAAATATGGATTCAGGAACAAGTAAAATTGTACCCATTTTAATTTTAATTAATTAATTATTATTAATCTATCCTATAATAAACTATTAGTGGTTTTTTGAGATATAGGTGATCTCTCGACCGTTGAGGAGACTTTTGAGATAGGTGGTCTAGTGACAGTGGAGGATAGGTGATAATTTTTAATTTTAATTTTTTTTTTTTTTTTTTTTTTTTTTGGATAATTAATTAATTTTTTACTTTTGCTTTTGGTATTAGAGAAGATGCGTGGAAGGTTGGACAAATTTGGATAGGTGGTCCTCCACTAAGGGCTGTGCAAAAATTCATCGAATATGTTAGTACCGACTGATCCATTCGCAATTTACGGTTATAATGATTAAGTGGATTGGAGTGGATGGAGTTGATGAATTTTTGACGGATTGATTTGGTTGACGGGTATAAAAGTAACAATCCACCCTAAATCTAACCTCACCCGTTAAATAATTATATATAAATAAATAATATATTTATATAAAATAAAATTTATTACTACCTTATATTTTCTTTTAATTGGATATGCTTACAAGTTAGGATTTTTTATTTCTTTAGATATATTTATTGTGGTAGTTTGAATATGCACTTATTTGATTTGATACCCTTTCAATTTTGAATGTGAAACCATATGTTAATTTGTAAGATTTTTTAATAATAATAAACCTTTATTATTATATATCTAGTTAGTAGCTTTTATTATTGTAGGATAATTTATTTTGACACTTAAATTTATTACTATTGAAAGAATTGTTTGGATTATAATTTAATTACTTGCATTGTTACTATTAGTTTACTCTACAATAATTTTGTTATAGGTGGTATCTTCGGAAAAAAAAAAAAAAAAAAGATATGTGGTCTCTTGACCTGGGAGGTCATTTTTAAGATATATAGGTGCTTTCCTGACTGTGAAGGATAGATGGTTTTTTCTATTTTTTATATTTTATATATATTTTTTTTAGTGCGTTGATCCAGAAGCATTGAAAATTCAGTCGGTCAGGAGACTACATCTTCAGCTGTAGTCCGGGTTCACTGATCTTAGGTGATCCAGGAGTACCATTAAATCTGTTGCCGTGCACCCTTGTTTATACTTTATAGGCTGCTTCCCTATACCCTAGCTAGACTTTGTCGGTCTTCCCTCACCTAAAAGGCTAAAACCACTAAAAAATTATAAGAGATCAAAAATAATTAAATAATAAAACGCTTTTCTTAAAAACAATTTCTTTTTCTAATGTAATAGTTTATAATCCATTAATATTTGATAAATTATTTTATAATTCAATAAAGTTACATTTAATTTTGACAAGGCCGAATCTTTTGTGAGCGTTATAAGATGACTTCGTTTTTAACAGTCAAATGCCCTTTTTTCAATAAACATAACTAAATTATATCATTTATTAATTGAATGTAGGATGGTCGAAATGAGATATTGCACTCTTAATGGTGGCTTTGGAGCTTTTTATATAAAAAAAAAATTAAAAGTAAAAAGTGAAAAACGGAAAAAGAGAGGTGAAGGAAAGTCAAATCAAAAGGGTTATATACCCATAATATATATATATATATATATAAGTGCTAATTTCAGGTGCACCTGATGCTTCTTGCATCAGGTGCACCTGATGTTTCTTGCATCAGGTGTCCTCTTGTAGAGCCACTTGCGGTGTAAATTTTAGAAAACTAACCGTTGGATTATATACTCCTATAATGTATGTCATACTTGTCAAAAATCACAATGATCCAACTGTTGGTTTCTAAAAAATCTGATTGTAAAAAAATAATAATATTTTAAAGAACAAAAAGTCATTGTTTTTGAACACATGAATTTTACTTTTTCATGGATATGTATATGTATATAATCCGAAAAGCACCAATAATATGAAAGTAAAATTTTGGACCAACCCAAGTTGGCCAAGTGGGCTACTAGTTTGGACCAACCAAAATCGCATCCACAAAGTTTAATGTACACATTAATTAGCTTTTGAATTTGCTTCTCAGACCCATGGACCCAAGCTCAACCTAACTCTCAAAATTTTAACAGTTTAAAACATAAATTTCAAACTTCTATTTATTTATATATTTTCTTTTACACCACCCTACTTACCCATTAGGTCATTGCCAGCTTTGCTTGTACATTGTAATATTATATGGTTTTAGGTATGGACTTCCAAGTCAATTCCTCTTCGTAACTCATCCAAGCTAACAAATGCCACATAGCCTTCTAATTCCAAGCTTTGTTTTTTATTTTTTTTTATTTTTTTCAAAGAGTCTCTTTCTTTTATCAAATAAATTTTTTTATTTTTATAAATTTTCAAATTTTATTCAAGATAGATTTTTTTTTTTTTTTGGATAATTATTCAAGATAGATTTTATTTTTCAAAATAGTATTTTTATTTTTCAAATCTTCAAAATCACTTTATGAAATTGATGTAGAATGAGTGTTTTTCAAATTCTTAATCTTTTTAACTAAAGTTAATTTAACACTTGAAGAGCCTTTTTTTCTTTTGAAATGGATGACAAGTTATTCTTCAAAAGTTTGTGAATTTTATTTAAAACATTATTTTTCTTGTAAAGTCCTTCACAGAAAAATTGAAGTTACTCATAACATAATTCATCATCAAAATCATTTACATATCGAGGAGAAGTAGATTCACCAAAATCATGAACATGTTCACTAAGACAAAAATCATTTTCAAAATCCATTCTTTTAAAAAACAAATAATCAAGTTTGCAAATATCTTTAGCTCAAGAAGACAATCAAATAAAGAGTACTTACTCTGATACCAATTGTTGCCCCAAGTTATATAACCCTAGAGGGGGGTGAATAGAATTTTGGCAAACTTTAAGCAAATATTACCAAATAAAATTATGTTCCAATTAATTTGTATATAAACAAGTAAATCAAACTTAATTGAAAAGAGATAGAGTTAGAGAGAAATCAAACACAACGATATTAATATGGTTCGGTTTCAGCCTACATCCACGCCTTAAGATCCAAGCTTAAGGATTCCTCATTATACTATAGATCACACATTCAAGACTCATACAATGAGTATTTATAAGCCCTAAAACAAATATGGCTGTTATGAGTAAAAATATAGCCGTTTGGGTTTGTCAAAACTAGTCGTTATAAGCTGCAGAGTATATTTAGTCGACTAGGCAAAAGTAAATAGTCAACCAGATTTGGAGAAAGCTCATCATTTTAAAAACTGGGCATACTTAGCCGACTAGACTAACAAGGTTAGTCGACTAAGTCATTTAAAATACTCTTTGAAAAACTTTTCAAAGTCAATTAGTCGACTAGACTACATGAGTAGTCGACTAGGTTAGTAGAAACTGTGACATTTAAAATCTGGGCATGATTAGTCGACTAGTACATAGTATGTAGTCGGCAACTATAGGATTTATGGAAACTAGTTTAGTGCCACTTAGTTAGTCGATTGGACTCAATGGTTTAGTCGACTAGACAAAGTCAAAAACTACTTCTCATAAAACCTAGCTAGTTTTTCGAGTTCAAAACAACCCATATGATTTTAAATTAATTTTGACCAAAATATAATTTTCCAATAAGTCAAAACTATAGCCTTAAGGTCAAGGTCTTTTGAGGCAAGAGAATTTAACCTATATAGAGAGATTTATACAAATAAGTCCTAAGCACTCTCACACAAGGATAAAAACAAGATCTTCACGATTGAAATGTCCACACTTGTGTTTGGCGTCATTCTTGAACTTCAATAATGTTATAACTCTTTGCTCCTTGCTCCTTAATGAATATGTAACAAATTCACATGAGCTTAGCTTTAATGATCTTCCAAATAATACTTGAGCTTCATATTCGTTGATTTTCCTCATTGATGACTTGGTTCCTACCTTGCAAATTAACACTAAGTAGAAACCATTAGAATCACAAGATAACGTTTGTTATCATCAAAATCATTCAACAAAGTTGGATTGAAGCCATAAGGCTAACATATATGTTGGAGTAGCCATGTTTGGCTACTGTCATTTGTTTTTTGGTTGGTAGATTCACTCTTCCTTTTTTCCTTTTTTAAGTTGGTTGATTGGTATGACATGTAGGGATGTAAACGGGGCGGGTTTATCAGGATACCCGCCCCGCCCCGCCCCGCCCCTATTGGGAAGGGTTTGGGGTCATCTTAATAGGGTTAGGTGCGGGTTTGAGATTTTTTTTGAAAACCCTATAGGGTTTGGGACGAGTTTGGGATGAGGGCTTAAAAACCCGCCCCGTCCCGATTATATATGTTTATGTATTTTTATTATATTTATTTTATAGGTATTATACAATTAAGTTTCTCCTTAATAAAATGAAATTTCAATCATGCCCCTTAAGGGGTTTAATTTATTTTACTCTTAGAAGTAACAATTATCTTTAATGTTCATCGATGTATTTTGTAATTTATTTAGGTATTGAGAAAATTGAGAAAAGTATAAAGAAAATAGTAAATGAGACGAGATGGTAATGGGATGAGGTCTTTTAATTGGGACGGAAATGGGATGTGGTTTTCTTAAATGGGACGGAGTTGGGAAAGAGGTGACCGGTCCCAAACCCGCCCCGTTGACATCCCTAATGACATGGTATTCTTGGCATAGGTTTTCTGTGGTCACGATCAAGGCTATATTTATTTGATTGTAGATGGAAAACTTTTTATGGGTGTTTTGTAAACATAGAGTCATGACTCTCTGTTTTTTGTTTCTTAATTGTATGGCATTGAATGGGAAAACATATGATATGTTCTCTAAACAAAGATTTTGTTTCAGGGCAGAATCGTGACATTGCAGGTTGCTTTTGTGATGAGTCATGACTCTCTAGTTTGCCAAACGAAGATCATTCAATTGTTTTGACAACATAAAGTTCTAGTAGATGCAATCATGAATATACGTTATCTCATTTCAAATTCAAAAAAATTTCCATATTCCACTAGGTTTAGTATATTATTCAAATAAAAAACTTTTTAAAAAAATCACATTAAATCATAACTAATTTCTATCTTAAAATAAGGAAAGAGTAAATTAGACAATCTATTGCTATTTGTTGACTTTAATTTTGACCTAGAGAAGCCTATCGGTATAGGATCTTATCATTTGGACTCGGTGATAATAAAATTTGTTTTCAGGGTCCTTTGAATCATTTTCCCAAGATCTAATTTTTATTGGATTAGTAATTGTATAATTTTATTTATTTATTGGCAAGCTTACATGGGCTACAGCTTAAGGTAACCTTACATGTGCCTCTGCCCTTGCCCCTTGGGTAAAATAATAGATTAGTTATTTTGCTCTTTCTCTTCTCCTTCAATACCAAATAAATAAATAAATAAACGGAAGAAAAACACTCTTCCATCCATTTTACAAAACACATAGAAGGAAAAAAGGTCTTCTTTCTCTAAGAATGAAAAGCCAATCTCTCCCATATTCCTTCCTTCCTACCAAATGGAGCATAAAACTAATTAAAATAAAATGATAGAGAATAAAAATAAATGATAAAACAAGCATATATTATGATGCGTTGCACCTTTTAAAATTTTCTATTTTCCTTTATTTTTTTATTCAAAATTTTTCTATTTTCTAAGCATGTTATTTTGTACCCCAGATAGTTATTTTTAAGTCAGAGAAGTTTAAGATAAGGGGGAAAAAAAAAGCAGCATGTTATCTTAAAACAATTGAGGCTTTATTGTCTTGCTTGTGCACTATTCTTCAATTTCCTATTTCTTTTTCTTTTTCTTCCTTTTTTTTTTTATTTTTTATAAACAACTTAGTAGCATTATATTAAGGCCCTTTAGAATAGAATTATCTAAAATCACTTTTAAAGTTAAAATTTCTACTTGAAGTAGTTAGGGGCCATTTGGGATAGCTTTAACTTATGTTGTTAAAGCAGAAGTAAAAGAGAAGTAGAAGTTCATTAATAAAGTAGAATTAAGTAGAAGTCAATTGTGTTTGAAAACATGGGAAAAATTGGAAAATTAATTTGTAATTTTCATTACACGAAAGCTGTTTATGATTTTTTTTTTTTTTAAAAAGCAGGCGTATAGTTGTTTCATCCTAAAAGCAACAAAACGTAACTTATCTACTTTTCTCTTTTTATCCAAACATGCTTGGATTGTGCGCGCACCAAAAGTAACTATTTGTGCTTATAATTCTCTATCCAAACAAGCACATAAAGAGATAAGTGACAATCACTTTTAGATGACTAGAAGGGTATATGATATCTGGCTAAATTAATTAAGCTAACTAGGCCCCTTAATTAGCTTTTGTTACAATCAGGGACAAAGCCAAGAATTTCGTTCGAGAGAGGCAAACTTTAGTTGATTGTTAGTATTTCGTACCAATCCAAAAAATAAAAAAACGATTTTGTTAAAAAAATTTCTTTTCTCCTGTTAGTTAATTTCAGGTTGAAAAATTTGCAAAAATTTATGAGCTATATTGATATTTGATAAGCCATATTGCAATTCAATGCATTTACAATTGTCTTTAATAAGGCCTTGTTATATGATAACTTCTTTTACATGTAGAATTGTTGTATGATAACTTCATTATCAACACTGTCAAATACCCCTCTTTAAATGAACACATGCAACGTACTGAGCTATATATCATTTACTCATTGAATGTGGGATGGTCGAAATGAGCTATTGGCCAGACCTTAAGGGTACATGGGGCTAGGGCTTTTACAGGGAAGAAAAAAAATAAAAAATAAAAAATAAAAGGGATAGGAAAGTACAATAAAAGGATTATAAACCCATAAGTCCCTAACATAAATGTTTTACTCCATTAGGTTTAAGGGTCTTTTTAATATAACAATTAGATAAAGGAATTTGGAAATCTCAAGCACATCATGGTATAAAATTGAACCCCATGGTATGATACTATAATGATAAAAAATTTGGAACTTTTGGAGGGTAAAATCTAAGCTAAGGCTCGTTTGCATGAGCTCTTGTTTAAGCACACATAGTTACATAGAAATTTTCTTATCATTACGTCCCGAAATAATTTATTTGTGGACGTCTCATATGGCATCATCTATATGCATGGATTGAAAATGCTAAAAGAGCACAACTTAAAAAATTCCGAGTATGAAGAATTTGATCATAATCTTGCGTGATTTAATTTGTTTTCGTTTTGTTTTTTGTTTTCTTCATTTTTTCTTGGATGAAAATCTTACATGACTTTGAAGTAACTAAAATTAACCACCTCAAATTTTCAGTGGAAATGAAATTTGGAAAAAGTATTTTCATGCTGAATTGCCAATAGATGAAGCTGCTCATCATTAAATCGCATTAATATTGAAATTAAATATAGTACTGCAAATTTGTTATATTTTGAGCATTGTTTAACTTAATTTTAATGTTGGACCCATACGCCTTGTGAGGCTGGCCCACATTAGAATTAACGTGTTTATCTCAATGAGGAGATTAACGTGGTATATTAATATGCTCAAAATAATAAAGTTTTGAATGGAAAACTAATTACCAAATTATTTTTAATTAAGTCAGTTTATGACCATTAGTGTCGCAGAGTCATGATTGTTCTCTAAGGTCGCGTTTGGTCTTTATGTCCCTGCACAGAGTCGTGTCCAGTCATGGCACGCATATGTCTGCAGAAGCACCAACAAGTCTATAAATAGGCTACTATCCGAGTCATTTGGAATCGATTCATTCGTCCATACTGTTATATATTCTATTGGTTTGCATGTGTAGAGGTATATTCTGGTTCGCTGTACTTGAAAATTGCAATGCTTCTTCTTTAAGTATGATCATTGTATCTTGGAAGAAAAATAATATAGCATCAGACACTATAACACGAAATTAAAAATCACCCTGATGTGTCCTGCTTTGAGTGGTTAAGTCTCTAGCTCATCTCAAACCGCTTTCCTCTTTTTCAGACACCACTCAAACCATGACACGTCAGGGTGGATTTTTATTTCGGATTAAAGTGTCAAGTGATATAGAATTGTTGATCTTAGAAGGCAAATATTCGAGAAACTCTAAGAACTAATAGGAGGGACGAAATTTGTCTTAAAGACATATATAGTGCTAAACATACATTATCCTTGATCAAAACCAATGTACTTTTATAAATTTCTACTTTCTAGTGTTTCTGCATTCTACTATCTAGACAATTTGTGAGTATTTAGCTTTATTTTGGATATATCATGTTAATTTATGTTAATTGCTATTGGTTATTTGGATAAAATTCTAGTTACAATAGAATTTCAAGTATTAATATTCTTCTTCTTATCTAATTGTTTAAGTATTAGATTCCTACTTGGTATATAATTTTGTGTAATACAGAATTAATATACATATTATCATATGATCGTCCATTCACAGTTGCTGCTTTCTGGGCCTATATATTTCTCCATGGTAGCGATTGAAAAAAGAATGGCTATGTAGCAAGGCGTTTGGTTTTGCTGTTGAGGCTAAAAAGCTCAACAGGTTGCTAAGGGTTAATAGGATCGAGATGCATCACAGGAGCAACTGATCCAGTGGCTAATAATGCTTTAGACACAAAACGGGTCGCAAGCCTTGTCGTTTTGGAGCACCAGAAGAAAGCCTCAATGACATTCATTGTTTTATGCCCATTAACACCCAGAAAAACTCCTCGTTTTGATGGCGAAATTCTGATTTCCCCGCCCCTCATGCATTCACGAAGTACCCAAGAAGCTTGGTTTCTTCTTCGCATATCGTCTTCCTACCCACTGTAATCCATGGCTGCCATCAACTATCAGCCACCATTGGGATGTTTTGGAAAATCTCATTAATACTTCTTAAAGTGCGGGGGTAGTTTAATTTTAAAAAAATAATTGACTTCATCACTTAACGGTAACATGTAAGCAATTCATGGGTTAATATTTTTTTGCTTGGACCTATTAGTCTAAATCACTAAAAGAAAGAATCTGTGAATAAAAATCCCAAAAAACATTTCTGGGATTTGCAAGCGCTCATGTTGTGGAACACGATTGTTGGATCTTGAAGAGCTAAGCGCCAAAGAATCTGTATGATCGAGTGGCCCGCAATGAATCGCTACAACGAATTTGTCCATTTTGTAATATTATACATAACTATAACGAATCGCTACAAGTATCGCTACAAGAAGAAAATGAGGGTAGTTTTGGAAAATCACCAATGGCTATTTTTGAAAATTTACGGTTCTTATTTCTTGTAGTGATATGTTGTAGCAATACATAACATTTTTAAAAAAAAAAATTATTTATGATACACATTTTTCTTCGAAACCAATTTTTTTCTAAAAATAATAAATAGATACATACGGAGTATTACATATCTCTAGAACAATGAATCAATGGTTTTCCAACACCTACATAAATAAGTGTTAATCCCAGCATTTTTCACTTTTTCGTGTGAAAGGGGTAACTAAGATTTATTACTGATATGTTGGAATATATAATAATCAGTACCGCTAATCTTCAGTAGTCAAAACTATAAATTTTGATGATCCTTAGACTCTCGAATATTAGGTGGCGGTCAGTCATACATACATATATTTTAAATTCAAATGGAAGGTGGGGTATATATATATTCTTATGAGGACGTACTTACATAAGTTTATGTGAGGACTTGGCTTTTTAGCCAATGTAGGATCTATATTTTGAAAAACCGGCCGTTGAATTGAATATTCATCCTATGTATGACATGCATGCCAAAAATCATAGTGATCTGACAGATGGTTTCTAAAATACAGACTGTGAAAAACTATGGCAGTATCTAATGGTCATATTTTTTCACAGTCTGTATTTTAGAAACCGACTGTCATATCACTGTAATTTTTGGCATGCATGACATACATTGAAAGAATATCTAATCCAACGGTCAGTTTTCTGAAATTCTCATATTACATTGATAAAAAAGCCAAGTCCTCACATAAAGAAGTCATCATAAGAAAATTAATATATATATATATATATATATATATCATTTAGGTTTAAATAAGTTCAGTATATACATCCTTTTTTTTTAGGCTTTAATTTTTTATTGTCAATATAAATCCTACATTAATTTTTAACTTTTCTTTGTTGTAATTTAGGGTTGCAAATGATCGAATTAAACCGTTCACGAATAAACTCGTGAATAAACGAGTCAAGCTCAAACATACCAAAACTCGGCTTGATTAACTTATGCTCAAGCTTGGTGCACTCGAACTTAAATGATCAAGCCAAGCTTGAACAACCCAAAGCTGGGCCGACCCTGAGATTTGGGGGGCCCTAAGCGAACTTTTAAAATGGGGCCCAACGTAGTACATAATGACACAAAAAAAAAATGTTTATATGATAATGTTTCGATTAAAAAAAAAATAGTAATAAGAAGTTAATACAAAATCACGTCTAAAGTCCTAAATCAAAATCTAAAAATCTCAATCTCATAACAAAGGATAATAAGATACTACAATACCAAGCAATATGAAGTCTTAATTCCTAAATTAAAATCCTAAACAAAAAATTTTAACCCCATATCAAATAAATAATAATAATAATAAATTGAAAACAAAATGATAACAATAAAGGAAAAAAAATGGTTACTTACTTGCTTTCTCTGAGTTCTTCAGGTTAGGGTCCTTGGAGAGTGGAGACTCTAAAGAGGAACCAGAGGGTAAGAGATGGAAAAACAATATTTTTTTTTTTCCACAAAAGACAAGTAATCAGCCAATCTAAGGGAGGGGAAAAGGATAGAGAGAGAAAAGGGAAAAACAAAGGGAGACAAAAAGTCTCTTTCATATGCCAAAAAGTCAAAAAGATAAGACAATTTTCAAACTTTCTTTTGAAAGTTTCAGCACAGAGGAAACTACAAGTAATTAGAATTTAGAATTCTGATTTGGCGGAAGGCGGGATTGTTTCAAACTTTTAGTACAGGCTTTAGAAATCAGAATTTGGACTAATCCTCAAATTACAAGTCCAAGCCCAATCCTAAATATGGACTATGGAGAGGGGCCTTGGAGAGGGGCTTTTTTTTTGCTGGAAAGTGGTATATATGGAATGTGGAGATTGGAGAGGGGCCTTTTTTTTTTTTTTTTCCTATAGCAAATGGGGTCCTAAAGCGGCTTGGGCTGCTTTAACTCAGGGCCAGCCCTGCCCAAAGCTCACCTCAGCTCAGCTTGTTTGCAGCCATATTGAAAGCTAATGTTCTGTTAGTCTAGTAGAACATGTATTCTAACTTTTAGAGGGAAGATTTCAAGTTTAAACACATAAAAGCACAACGAATTAAATTTGATATTAAAATAATTTTATATTGTTTAGTAAAATATGTTGAATGTTTGAAACCCCCCCAAAAAAAAAAAAATGCTACATGATGATAGAAATAAAAGAACATAAGACAGAAAACACTAAAGAACATAATGTAACATGCCACACGTCCAACCAATATAATTTGCACAAGTGCCTTGTCAGGCATCAATCTCCTCCCAAACTAGAGATCAAAAGAATAATTAAATAGAGC
>JAESVK010068327.1:960-12873 GCA_017140935.1 Hamamelis virginiana
GGTACATCTCCCATGTGAACATATCATCAATTATATGGTACATCTCCTATATAAAGCATTATTTTATGTCTCACATAAAATAATCTCAAACAATTCGAAATATTATTTCATGCTTCACATAAAATAAGTCGAACTCATCGTTCATATGGTACATCTCCCATGTGAACATATCATCAATTATATGGTACTTCTCCCATATACAATGTTTTCAAAATCATCATTTCAAAATCATCATTCAAAATCATCATCTAAAATCATCATTTAGTGATAATTTTCATGCAAAACATGAACTAATTTTGGAAAAATTCGATCGAAAAAACAAAATTTGAGAAAATCAAAGAGGGGCACACTGGTGGCCGTCCTAGCTAGGACGGTCACCATGTGTGACCCGAAAATTTTTGTTTAAAAAGAGCCCCATGCTCATTTGTGCACTCTTGTGCTCATTCTAAGCCACCTTCTAACTTGGTTTTGCTCCAAAACCCTAACTTTTGATCCTCAATCCATACATACTCAACCAAATCTTTGATTTGCACTCTTGCCAACACAAAATCATCTTCATCTTCTCAAGTTCTTCAACTTGTTTCCATTTTGGTGAGAACCTCTCTATTTCCCACATACTCCATTCTCTTCGAAAATGGATAGGAATCAATCTCCTCCACCCTATTCAAAATATCCATTCTTGGAAGTCAAGGCTAGATACAAGGCACCATCATATGGAGACTCTCATCCACCATCTCTACTTTTGGAGCCTAGAACACATCTTTCGTATATTCAATCCAAAGACAATGTAAGTTAAACTTCATCAATGACTCTTGATTCATATGCAATTGATTGAATTGAAATGCTTGTTTGCATGTTGTGATTGTTGATTTTCATATCATTATAACTTTTGGGAAAAGCATGGGAACCCCATTTCATAGCTTCATAAGCTTGTCAATGGTGCACACCAAGTGTTTGATGAAATGCCTCAATGAAGTAAACTTTGATTTTTCAAATCAAACATATCCTAATCATATTTCAATGATTTTTGTAGGATTTTAGAAAGTATTTTCCATGATCAATCTTCTTTGAAAATATCATTTTGAAAATATGCATATCACATGTTTGATAAAATGCCTAAATGACATCATCATCCATTTTCTTCTTTACAAGTCATTTCATGTCAAGTAAAGTATCTCAAAAATTTTCTATGATGTTTAATTTGATTAAAACACCATCAATTTTGAATTTGAAACATTTTAGATTTTGGTGACACCAAGTATGCCTTTGATAATGAATTGTATCATCCAATATGCACTCATCTTTTTGTAAAAACCATTTTGAAAATGTATTGATCATTTTGGTTCATTCAAAGCATAAATTTTACTTCATTTCATGATATGTAAATCAATAGCCATTCTTGCATTACATTTGAATCAAAATTCACTTAGAAATAATAACATTGACTTTGATGTGAATATAACACAAATGTGCTTATGCAGCCCAATTTCGAAATTCGTACACGATATTCCCTGGGTAAACTGATCAAATGGTGGGAATTAATGGAGATACGTCAACCTCAAGCCAAGGCCATTGTAGAGCAGGCAGGCTTCAAGTTCTTCTTAGATTCTCTCTGGCTCGACAACATGGATAGAATGGCTATGATAGCTCTTTCTGAACTCTGGTGGGACACCACCAACACATTTCACTTCGGGTTTGGGGAAATGACTATAACCCCACTCGATTTCACCATGATTACAGGACTTCCTATTGGAGGCCAATCACTCGCTTTTTATGAAGAAGCTCACACCGATGAAGAGTATTTGCTAAACATCCTGGGCGTCAAAGACGTTCCTTTAACCAAAAAAGGAGTCAGGCGCTCTTGGCTCTATAATCATTTCAGCATTCAAAGTGAAGAGGAGGGAGGGGAACTCGAGGATATTGCCCGAGCATTCATTCTGTATCTGCTTTCATGCACTTTCTTTGCGGGTACACAGGACATAGCCCCTCTAGGCTTCTTGAAGAGTTTGGAGGACATGGATAATGTTCACCTATACGACTGGGGTGGAGCGGCATTAGCAACCATGTACCGCTCCATGAGTGACAAATCACGAGATGCTGCTCAAGACTTCGGCGGCTTGGCTTTCATATGGCAGGTATTGATTTCATCTGGTGTCTTTCATCTCTCTATATCTTTGTCAATTTGTTAATCTTTCTTTCATGCAGGTATGGACTTTCATCTACTTGGGTCTTGGTTGTCCTCTCTTGAAAGAGGGGGTTAACCAATGGCCATTTCTAGCTCGCTTTGATCCATGCCACCGGAAAAAATCCAACCTCCATAGGTATGATTATGCCGCTGCCAAGGCTATCCTTGCTGGTTTCACTGCAGAATAGGTAAAATCTCAAACCATTGTCTTTTTCTTAAATCTTCCAAATTCAACCCTCATACTCTTCATAATCTTCAGGTGAACTGGGACCCATGGGGTACTTGGAGGACTACTTTGGCTTCCCCCCATACGCAGAGCGTACTCCTAACACATAGGCGAATCTTGTTTGAGGGGCCTGCTGGCAGATATTGGTACTTGGGTGAGAGAGTCTGTCGCCAAGTCTATGGAAACATGGATGCAGCTACGGTGCCTTTTCTGCCTCCTGCAAATATGCGTCACACTGATAAACCGTGAGGCCGTGTTAGAGTCCAAGAGAGGAGTGGATCTTTCTGCTTTCCTTTTCTCTGATGCGAGCTATGAGGTCTTCTGTCAACAGTTCTTGATGCACCCCTTGGCGACTGGAGAACTTCCTGAAAGGGTATGACTTTTGAGAATGCTTTCTTTCATCCCTGTAAATGCAATCACAAAACCTCATCTTTATGTCCATAGAGTCGCCGTTCCCGGGGTCAAAGCTCTAAAGCTGCTGCTAGTGATGATGATCAAGACACGAATAGGCCTCCTGCCTTGCAGCCTGCAGATTGGAATATAGAGCTAACAGTTGAAGATAACTTCGTGACTTCTACTATTTCACGACCTTCAGTCGATGAGGGATATCACATAAATCCATCTATGAACAAGTAAGTCTTCCACTAAATCAAACAACTGCACACGCATTCCCACTGATACACTGACATTATTCCTTTCTGATAGGTTCCTCGAGAGTATTGCCAGGATTACATCGATCTTACCACCGCCATGAGGCGTGACCTTCGCAGGATGAGCTTGAGGACTTCCGCTCTCACTCGTCAACTGGTAACTTCAAATCACATTCTCAAATTCATCTTCATTCCCTTCTCACAAACTGATCAAACCGTGAATACCGTTTCAGGCACCTGACCCACCACGTCATTCTTCAGCTGGCAAGGGATCTAGCTGAGGGATAAGGAGGAGCTCTCGAAGACATTGACCAATCTTTTATGAGACATGGGGTTTCACTTTGAAAATCTTATGTATTTTGCAAACATTTGTACCAAAACAAGTTTTCTTCTCTCTAAAAGTGTATGTGCACTATTAAAACTCATTCACTGCTATTAATTCTCTCACTTTTGATCATGATTGAACTAATACCAATGTTTTAAAACTTGTAAATAGCAACAAAGTCAACAAAAATCAAAATCGGGGCCCCAAATGCACAAAAACTCGAAAAAAAGTCGAAAACAAGCAAAATTGGCAAAATGGACGGCTAAATCCTGGTGACCATTCAAGCCAGGACGGTTGGCCGTCCACCCTAGGACGGTTAGCCGTCCTGCCTAGGACGGTCACCGTAGTGGCCCGCCCTATTTTGCCTATTTTGAGCAGTTTCGAATTTTTGGCCTTTTCAGTTTCTAATTTCTCTTCAAACCTTACCTAGGCCTATAAAAAGGAACCCTTAGCAGCCTCTACAACCATCCTACAATAGTTTTAAGCATCATGGAGGTTCTCCCCCAAGTTTTGAAAAGATTCATGGCGAGAATGACAAAGGAAGACAAAAAGGTGTTCGCTCGCTTCAACTTGAATGCATGCTTTTCTCTTCAACAAATCAAGATAGAAACCACGTTTCTCATTGCTGCAAGCCACTTTTGGGATCCCACAATTCATGTTTTCAACTTCGGGACCGAAGAAATATGCCTACTGTTGGAGGAATTCTGCGCGATCATGTCTGTTCCACTGAAAGGACCTTTCATCTTCCCACAGATTCGGCGTAAGTACACAACAACTCTCGCTTCTCTTCTTGAGATCACTGAAGGAGATGCTTCTTCATTCATCGAAGGTACCAACCTTAATCTTCTAAAACTAGCTACTTCTTTTCTTCACCCCGGCTTGAATCAATTCACCACTTCACGGCCAGTTCAACATGCCTTAGTTTTATGCCTTCTCGGGCAATTTTTCTTCTGTACTGGCTCTTTCCTGGTTCCATTAGAATTGTGTGAGCTAGTTTTACCCCTTTCTACATCACAAAACATGATGCCCATGGTTCTCGCCGAAACTCTAAATGGCTTAGACAAACTTCACACCGACCCCAAAACTCATTTTGAAGGTAGCCCCATTCTACTCCAAATGTGGTTGATTGAAAGGCTCAAATTCATCACTCCTTCCACTGGTACTTCTTACCATGCTTCCTATCATCGCCGTGCTATTACCCTACCTCGAGAGCGTACCTTACTAGAATGGTTGACTTTTCTTTCTACTCTATCTTGGAATGACATCGAGTGGTATGTCCATGACTGGGGCTGTTCTGGCCATTATCTGCTTCGTTCTCCAGGTTATTCTGCGGTGATTTTGGTAGGATTGAAGCGTACCTCTTTCTATTGGGCAACCCGACTGCTTCGCCAAATGGGGACCAAACAGACAATTCCATCTCTCTCAGAGCATACTTACACTTCCAAGGCGATCTCTCTATCGGTGGTAAAGGCTTTGATGTCAAGGTGGCCATCTGTATTGCGCACAACTCACATTGATTTCTCTCATGGGCCTTTTGAACTGGATGAGGCTTATAAACAATGGTTATCTCAAGATATGGGTACTCGGGGACAAGAAAGGAAGGCTAGGATTTCAGGACTTATTGAAAGTCTCTCATCTGAAGAGCGATGGGACATTTCATCACTTCCACCTAATAATTTGCAAATAGTACTTTACAAGAGAAGAAGAGATTATGACTCTGAAGAAACTTCAAGGAAGGAACAAAGGACTTGACAGAACTTTTGAAACACATTTCTCCTGCTTTTTATTATTTTGAATGAATGGAATTAGAATCATGTGGCATGTAATAGACCTTTGAAAGGTTTCTCTTTATTTCATGAATAAAAGAATTCTATCTTTTTAGTTTTGAATAAATCACTGTAAATAATTGCAATTGAAAACAAACATTGGGTTGTTTTGCCATAGGAAATTGGACCGCACCCAAGGTAACTTTATGGGCTGCCTACATATCTCCATCCTTTGAATATTTCTTTTCTTCATAAAACTTTCAACTTTCTTGTTTTGAATACTTGGAGAATCAGGTCCTTGTAGTTCATGGGATCAATTGAAAAGCATTTTCTTTTTTCTTTTCTTTTTTTTTTTTTTTTTTTTTTTGATGCTCTACTTTTTGCCTAGGCAGCCTTTGCAGGTTTTCTACCTAGCGAGCTCTTGCCCTAATTTTTGCCTAAGCAGCCTTTTCAGGTTTTCTACCTAACGGGCTTTTTTTTTACTATTTTTTTATTTTTATTTATACATGATACTTTTTCAATTGATCCAAATTGGTAGGCTGAGAGAATTCGATCCCATCTATGTCCATAAGACGCACGGCTCCGCCTGATAATATCTTTTTGATGATGTAGGGTCCCACCCAACTTGGCTTGAACTTCCCTCTTGGATCATGAATCGGCATTCTGATTTCTTTGAGTACCAAATCCCCTTTCTTTAAGCCCCTGTTTTTAACTCTCTTGTTGAATGCTCGAGCTATTCTCCTCTGATAACCTTGAACATGGTATAGGGCCTTCAATCTCTTCTCCTCAATTAGTGACAGCTGCTCATATCTATCCCTCATCCAATCGACTTCTACTAGTTGGCTTTCCATAACTACCCTTAGTGAAGGTATCTCTAACTCAATTGGTAACATTGCTTCCATACCATACACTAACGAGTAAGGCGTAGCCCCAGTTGACGCCCTAATGGATATGCGATAGCCCCACAATGCCAGAGGCAATTTCTCATGCCAATCGTTGTACGTATCAGTGGTCTTCTTCAAAATGGTCTTTAAATTCTTGTTAGCTGCCTCTACTGCTCCATTAGTCTGCGGACGATAAGGAGAGGAATGGTGATGCACTATACCATATTTCTTAAGAAGCTCCTCAGTCTCTTTTTTGAAATGTTGCCCATTGTCTGAAATAAACTCACGTGGCACTCCATATCGGTAGATGATGTTGCACTGTATGAACTTGGCAACCTGCTTAGCATTCAAATTTTTGTACGACGCTGCTTCTACCAATTTGGTAAAGTAATCTATGGCCACCAATATGTACTCGTGCCTATTCGAGGCCACAGGAGTGATCTTGCCGATGATATCAATGCCCCATGTTGTAAATGGCCATGGTGATGACATGGTAGTGAGTGACATGGATGGTTGATGCTTACCACTTGGAAACACCTGGCACTTATGGCATTTCTTAACATGTTTAGCACAATCACTTTTTAAGGTCAACCAATAGTAACCCAATCTCAGAATCTTCTTCGCAAGCATATACCCATTCATATGTGGAGCCCCAGCCCCTTCATGTATTTCCTGAATAATCTGCTCTGCTTCATCTTCTGTTACACACAAGAGATGGACACCATCAAAAGACCTTTTATACAATCTCCCACTGCATAAGATGAACTGGCTAGCCAACCTTCTCAAAGTTTTTCGGTTAACATAGGATGCTTTTAGTGGATACTCCCCTTTTTCTAAGTACTGCTGAATATCATGATACCACGGCTTCCCGTCGTTTGGTTCTCCTTCCCTTAGGGCGCAACAGTAGATGGGTTCTTCTCTAGATTCAATGATCATCGGTGCTACTCCCCCTTCCATTGGAATCTCTGCCATGGATACTAGAGTGGCTAAGGCATCCGCAAACTTGTTCTTTTGCCTAGACAGGCAAAAGAATTTTATTTGACGGAATTCTTTCACCAGTGTCTCTAGATAATCGTGATATGGCAGCAACTTCTCATCCTTAGTCTTCCATTCCCCTCTAGTCTGGCATATAATAAGGGCTGAATCTCCATACACTTCAAGCTCTTCTACTCCCAAGGCCAATGCTGATTCTAAAGCTAGAATGCAAGTTTCATACTCAGCTATGTTATTGGTTGCCTTAAAGTTCAATTTCACTGCCATAGGTATCATCACATCTTCAGGCGTTTCCAGACAAACTCCTATACCACATCATTTCCTATTCAACGCTCCATCAAAGTGCGCTTTCCATATCTTCTTCTCAACCACAAGGATCTCCTCATCTGGGAACTGGTAATTGCCATCGTCTACTTGTGAAGTAGCACATTCTGTCAGGTGTTCTGCTATAGCTCTTCCTTTTATTGATTTCTGCAGTACATACTGAATGTCGAATTCTGACAATAACAATAACCACCGCGCTGTTTTATAGGACAAAGCAGGCTTCTCAAGCAGATACTTCAATGGGTTCATTCGACTGATCAAGAGTACTTGGAAAGACATCATGTAATGGCGAAGCTTTTGAGTTGCCCATATCAATGCCACGCATGTCTTTTCCAAAGTACTATAGTTCACTTCATAATCCATCATCTTCTTGCTGAGGTAGTAGATGGCATTCTCTTTCAAGGATTCTTCAAGATATTGAGCTAACATAGCTCCCATCGCGGTTTCGGTGACAGTTAAGTAGAGTAATAACGGTTCACCTTGTCGCCGGGGAACCAATATTGGTGGGTTGCTCAAATACCTTCTGATGGTATCAAATGCCTCTTGACATTCCTCATTCCACTTAGTCGGTACATCCTTCTTTAGCAGCCTGAAAATCGGCTCTCAGATAGTCGTCAACTGAGCTATGAAACGGCTGATATTCTTCCCAAAAATCCCCGAATTTCATTTTCTGTCTTTGGTGGTTGCATCTCCATGATGGCTTTGATTTTTCCCGGATCTACTTCTATCCCTTTCTGTGTATCATAAAACCAAGCAGCTTTCCAGCAGTCACTCCAAATGCACATTTCTGAGGGTTCAGACGCAGCTTGTACTTGATGATTATTTCAAAGAACTTCTTCAGAGCAACTAGATATCCTTCCCTATCTACAGACTTCACAATCATGTCATCCATATATACTTCAACCTCTTTGTGAATCAAATCATGCAGCAGTGTGGTAGCCATCCTTTGGTATGTCGTGCCAGCATTCTTAAGGCCGAAGGGCATAACCCGATAACAAAATGTCCCCCATTGTGTGATGAAGGCTGTCTTTTCCATATCTTGAGAAGCCATTTTGATCTGGTTGTAACCCGAAAAACCATCCATAAAAGATAAGAGTGCATGGCCAGCAGTGTTGTCAACCAATACATTTATATGAGATAGAGGGAAATCATCCTTAGGACACGCCTTATTGAGATCTCTGAAATCAACACACATTCGTACTTTCCCATCCTAAAAGACATGAAAAAAATAATAAACGAAATTCAATAAAAATTAAATTTAAAAGCAATACAAAGAAAAATAAAAAACAAAACAAAATCATATGCCACACATACAAAATAGAATCATAGCAAGAGCAGTAAAAAAATGATAAGCTAATTGTGAAAAAATGATAAGCAAGTTCAATACAATTAAAATTTTAAATTCCATACAAAAAAATCATATGCAATGCATATAAATGAGAGTTATACAAAGAGACATGAAAAAAATGATACATTAAATTCAATAAAAATTAACTTTTAAATACGTAAAAACTAAAAACTTACTGTTAGAGAACCTGTGCCAGCGACAGTAAGCGTTCAATCCGTGCAATTTGCCAAAATAATCAAAATACTGAGATCAAAAGAGTTTTACAAAGAAATATGATTAAATTTCTATATTTTAGACTTTTGGAGTATTTATAAAAACACAAGGGAATATAATCTAAGGGAATAAAAAAATGCCAACCATGTTTTTGAAACAATTTGAAATGAGAGCATATAAAATACATAATAGATATTCTTTTATCAGTGTATATATGTATGCAATATGCACATACTATATAAGGAATGGACAATAAATTACAATAAATTTACTAATATTGTTTTTAATATTAGTAAAAACAATATTGTTTTTAATAAATTACAATAGTTAATTTAATTATATTTTATTATTTTCTCTATTAAGTCAGTTGCTTCTCATAAACAAACTTCCGCAAAATTAGTCCTATAAATTTAATTATATTTTATTATTTTCTCTCACCATTGAACTTAAAAAAAAAATTATGTATATACATACTAATCTGTTACTTCAAAGTTAATTTAAAAGAGACTATCAAAAAAAAAATTGTAAAAGTTAATTTTAATAGTTAACCAATAAAATTAGTTAGGTTGATTAAAATCTTTGTAAAAGAGCAGTAAAAAAGAGCACCCATAAATTTGTATTAACTTGACCTTAAAGTTAAAGTTAATCAAAATAATTTTTAAAAACAAAAGCCTCACACAAAGTTAATCAAACCAATTTTTGGAAAATAAACTGAATTTTTTATCAAAATAATTTTTGGAGCATCCATAAACTGAATTAAAGTTAATTTTAATGGTTAACAATTAAAATTATGGGTCAACCTCCATAAATTTGTATTTTTATTATTTTGTCCCACCATTGAACTTTTTAAAATTAACTATTTTTTATTTATCATCTCTATAAATACAAATTTATGGGGAACAGTAAGTATCACTGAGCTCTGATTATAAATATATTTTATTATTTTCTATAACCATTGAACTTAAAAAAAAAAATTATGTATATACATACTAATATGTTACTTCAAAGTTAATTTAAAAGAGACTATCAAAAAAAATTGTAAAAGTTAATTTTAATAGTTAACCATTAAAATTAGTTAGGTTGATTAAAATCTTTGTAAAAGAGCAGTAAAAAAGAGCACCCATAATATTCCTCGAGCACAAAAATATAGGTATTTCTTTATAACAATGCTATATATCTTCAAAATGTTAGAAACACACATATATACATATCTATCCGTATAGAGAAAGATGTGAAAATAAGAACCCAGGGCATCCTGTGGTTAGCATATATGTGCCAAAATTTGGTATTGATGTCATTTAGAGTGCCAAATTTTGACTTTAGCATGTCAGATGACATGAATGCATTGGAAGCAGTGCTAGGCGTCCCGCATATTTCTCGTTTCTACTTCCCATCTAACGGTGACAATGTTCAACACAGTAAAAACGTCCAACACAGTGAAAAACACCTAAATTCCCTTTTTCAGTGTTTTTTTTTTTTTTTTTTTGGTTCTCACTGTTTTTTTTTAGGTTTTCACACTATTTTTTTTTATTGTGTTTTTTTTTTCCTTGTGTTTTCTCACGCACAGTTATTTTTCATTTTTTCCTGTGTTTTGTTTTTAATGTGCTAATAAAAAAAACACACAAAAAAGTATAGTTTTCACGGTCTTTTTTTTATTAGCACAATAAAGAAGAAAGAAGCACCAGCAGCACAATAAAAAAGAAGAAGAAGAAGATGATGATGATGATGAACCGGTGACATCAGCAGAAGTAGAACCGGCGATCAGCATCACTCTCTATTTCTCTCGCTCTCTCTCCTATTTACCATGGGGCAATTTGATGAGGGGAAGAAGAAATAACAGATTAGAAGAAAACAGTGTTGTGGATGCTTGTGTTTTTCGGTGGAGTAGCTGCAGGTCTTCTCTTGACCGATTGTATAATTCTTGGGTTTATAATTAAAGGTTTTCGGCGGAGCAACTCACAGATTGTATTTGCAGATGCTTCTTGGGTAGTGAGAAGTAGGTCACTGATTGTTGTTGTTTCAAGGTGGTATTGGTTTTAGCAGCTCACAGATTGTTTGACATGTGCCATTTCATTAACGGGAACAGTAAACAGAAAATAAAAGGGGAGGATTAACTTTTTCCATGCATTGGAGATGCTCTCAGGCTTATAAAGTAGGTATGGATCAATCTTTTGGATTGAAAATCCGATCAATGACACTTAGGAAGCCACTAAATGAGTGTTTACTTATTGTTAGGCAAAGGAGGGTCTAGTGAAAAGATATGTTCTAATCATAATTACGGGGTAAGGAACCACCTCAATCTAAGATTATTGAAAGAGGCCTTAAAACCAAAACAAAACCCCTACCAAGAAACCGATAAAAAGCTAGCACTAACTCTGCCCAGACACTCAACATTTCCATACCGAGTTATATGACCATATCAACTCTCCATGGGGTCCAAAATTTCCAAATGAAAATCATATAATGGTCACATCTTAGATATAGTGTACATGGTCCGTCAAAAAAGAAACAGCAGCCTGGTCCAATGGTTCTTACCTGGTCAGTGGAAGAAGAAGCAGCAGCCTGGTCCATGGAAGAAGCAGCAGCAGCAGCGTGTATTACATGTAAAAAAACACCGTTGTTTGGCATTGAAAAAACAAAGAAAAAATAGAATATATCCTATAGAAGAAGAAGAAGAAGAAGAAGAAGAAAAACAGAGAAGAAGATAAAGAAAAAAATCAAGAAGCAGCCTGGTCAGTGGAAGTAAAACAAAGCAGCAGCCTAGTCCTTACTTGGTTCGTAGAAGAAGAAGCAGCAACCTGGTCTGTGGAAGAAGCAGCAGCAGCATGGAGACACTGGAGAGAGAGAAGAGAAGAGAGAGAGAAGAGAAGAGGTGGGTCAAATTATATATGAGATTATGATCAAATCAAATTAACCAATTAGAAAGAAGAAAATAGAGTGAATTAAAGGGAGAAGAGAATGGAGGAGGGAAGAGCAGGGAGAGCGCCACGTAGGATGGA
>JAESVK010068328.1:884-22426 GCA_017140935.1 Hamamelis virginiana
CATGCTCAAAACAAATAAATAAACTCAAACTTTACCATGTAAAAAAACTCACAAATGCATAAATTTACATACTAATCAATTGAAACCTATATGCAATAAAAATTAACCCTTTACCCATAACCTATGAATACTCAACCTAAGTATCCATTCCTAGCATAATATGGACATGGAAGAAGAATGAAATATAAGAAGAAGAGGATGAAATATGCAGATTTTGACTATATTATGCAACTCATTAAGAAAAATACAATGGTAGGCTAAACTTACATCTTTGCTTTCTTCTTCCTTGATCCTAGCTTCTTCTTCAACCTCCAATGACTTCAAAAAAAATGTGGCTAAGGCTCTAGGGGGCTGGTGTAAGTGCCTCAAGTCTCTATTCTCCAAGTTAGCTCTCCTAAAACTGATTTCACAGCCTTATATTTATAGAGAGGCTTCAAATTGATCAATAGCTCACATTAAAACCCTTAGGAATGATTCACGGGTCCCAATTGAGTCTTCCAAGGTCCCAAAGCCGTGCAAGACCCTTCAAGCTGAGCTAGATAGGCATTGGAAGAGTCCCAAGAGCTTAAGACACTCAAAATTGGCAAAATTGGCGAATCAGAGCATTGGGCTCGGGTGACCATCCACCCTAGGACAGTTGGCCATCCTTAGGGGGATGGTCATCGAGCCCTCAGCCCAAATTTGCCCTATTTTGGGCCTATCTCAGCCTGTTTCGACTTGGTTTCGGCTTTTTTGGCTTTTCGGGCCCGTTTTAAGTCCAAATTCGACGATTCAAATGCTAAAATGATTGTGATTCGATTCTCCATGTTTTGAGAAGTGTTTGAAATGAAATACATTGACCAAAGTCAAATTTTTAGGAAAAAGTCAGCCGATTAGCTGTTTAGGGCTTATCAGGCCCAAATTAGGGTTTTGAAATTTGCTAACCAATCGTTCTCGAAATCGTTTATACTTCTCGAAACAAGTTTTGAAAATATTTAAGAAAGTTTTTTAAAGCTTTTGAAGGCTTCCATTTGATAAAAAGATCGAATCCTGGTCATCCCGGTCGAAATCCTAACTTGAGCTTAAAAGGGCCCTTTGGGCCTTAAGAGCCAAACATGAGCCAAGAGGCTCTATGGACCTTGCCACTAATCAAATTAGCTACCAAACACACCCTAAATATCCATGCCAAAGCCTCGAGACCATTTGGGACAAGATCGACCGTCATTCAGGGCTTTTGTGATCCAAAAGACAACACTGCCTTTCAAGTCGCAAAAAGCCTTATTTCCTATCAAGCCTGGCTTAGAATGCCATAAAATTTGGCAGGGACATTCCTAGACTCTCTAAAAACTAAATGCAAAAAGAACCGACTCAACTCGACCTAAAAACCTACATGCGATAATGACCTCTAACTATCTACACAGAAGAGTACAATGGGTGACTTAGGGTTTCGACACCCTATCACAGGCAACCATTCATGACCTTTCTCATGGTCAAAAATGGATGTCTACAGAAGCCCCTCGTTGATGTTCATGGCTTCGCTAGTGAATATCAACTAAAAATAACATCCCATTTTTGCCACAACAAAAGAGGGATCATCAAACCAACTATTCACAAATATTTACTAAATCATCGTTTTGGAAGTCCTACACACACTTCCAATGACCTTAGGGGACCGCAATCTTCTTGGAAATCACACACACATTTCCTATCATCTTATCTTAAGAGGAAATCTCACACACATTTCCAATCATCATCTTATTTTAAGAGGAAATCTCACACACATTTCCAATCATCATCTTATCTCAAGAGGAAATCTCAACACACATTTCCAATTATCATCTTATCTTAAGAGGATATCTCACACACATTTCCAATTATCATCTTATCTTAAGAGGAAATCTCACACACATTTCCAATTTTCATCTTATCTTAAGAGGAAACCTCACACACATTTCCAATCATCATCTTATCTAAGAGGAAACCTCACACACATTTCCAATCATCATCTTATCTTAAGAGAAAACCTCACACACATTTCCAATCATCATCTTATCTTAAAAGGAAATCCCACACACATTTCCAATCATCATCTTATCTTAAAAGGAAATCTCACACACATTTCCAATTATCATCTAATTTGCCAATATTTTTTTTAATAACTTCAAGTTATCATCAACATATGCATTCCACCATATCATCAATATCACTTAACATCATCCTTATACACATTTCATGCATATTTGTCAACATCTCATGTAATCCACACAACCTTATTGATTTGGACCTTCAAAATGGGCCTTTCTCATTCACAAACCCTCAATGGGCTATCTTATCTCCACAATCCCTTATGTGAACTTTCCTATTCACAATCACTCAATTCTCATCTTTGCATGCACAAATTCTTATTTATTTCTTATCAACACACCAAATTATTTTTAATCTCAATCAAATGGACTTTTCCAAATCAAAATTTTGAAAGAAAATTCGTCAAAATGGGTCAAAATAGGCTAAAAATGATCAAAATTGGGCTTAATGGGCCTCAAAAGCCCAAAACAAGTCAAATTAAAGCCAAAGGTGGATGACCATCCACTAGGGGATGGCCAACCGTCCATGGTGGACTGCCAACCGGCCACTAGTGGACGGCTACCCGAGCCCCTTGCTCTTATTTAGGCTATCAAGCCCCCATTTGCCCATTCATCTCTTCTCCCACCCAATTTTGAGACTTTCTCCCTCTAGAATTCCCAATTTCCTTAAAAAATCTCTCAAATTCAATTTCATTCCATCCAAATCAATCTTCAAACACCTCTAGTGTTGCTACATACTCCAAGTTGTGAATCCACACCTAGGATTTCATCTTTGCAATTCAAATTTAGGATCCAAAACCCAAATATAAACCCAAATACACATTTACTTCATCAACCATGTTGTAACTCACCATGGCTAATAGGAGATATCAACTTCAAAAGTACCCATTCATGGAGATGAAGAAGTACAAGGTGCCTTTATATGATCCTAACAACACAAGCTTACTTTTGGAGCCCCAATCTCATCTTTCCTACATCCACACTCAATGAGAGGTAAGCTTACTTTTCATGCACTTTCCTTGAATCCTTAATGTTTTGAAGCTTCAATGTTGATCATTGGATGTTGTTTGATGATTCTTATGCATGAGGTTTGTTTGTGGCAAAGCTTGAGAGCCCCACTTCACTAGCTTCACAAGCTTGAAATGTTGCCTTGATCATTGGATGTTGTTTGATGATTCTTATGCATGATGTTTGTTTGTGGCAAAGCTTGAGAGCCCCACTTCACTAGCTTCACAAGCTTGAAATGTTGCCCACCAAGTGTTTGATAAAATTCTAAAGAGAATAAACTTTTGATTTTTCAACTAAAAATACTCATGTCATGATTCAAACATGTTTCTAACATCATTTGGATACTTTCAAAGTATCATGACAAGTTTTCAAAACTCATTTTAAACATGTGCACACTAAGTGTTTGATAAAATGCCCAAAATGGGACAATTTTCAATTTTCAAAGCAATTCATCATGTCATGCTTTTTCAAATGTTTTTAAAATTGATTTTCTCTTGCTATGACAAATTTTCAAAAATATTTCAAGTGTGCACATATTCAAAATTTCCATGAATTGGGACTTAGCTCATTTTCCCACTCAAATCACCATTCACTTAAATGCCATTTCAATGACTTTTAAGTGGTTTTATTTCAAAACTTATGCTAAGTATTCAACTCAAGACTTTTATTCAAAATTCTATTCTCTTGGGATTTTCATTTCAATTCAATTCTCATGAAAAAGAAGGATCACACTGTTAGAAGTGTGCCCTAAAACCAATTAGTAGGTTGTAATTAGGGAACTTTAATTCATTTATGTTCTTGTATGAATCTTATTCATCTATAAAATGGCTTTAATATTATCATGTAAACTTGTGTTATTTATAACTGTTCATGATAATGTCCTTGAATAGTATGATAGAGAATTGTATCTCAAGTGTTGAGATAGAGAGACATATGATTCTCAAGAACATATATTCTAGATATGTTCCTGATAATAGGTTTATTTATTTGGGCGATAATAAACCGTTAAGATTAGCTCAGGTTATACTAGCTCCAATGGGAGGATGGTGAGTCTCAAGCCTTCTGTGTAGAGACACTATAGTAAACCTATGGGTGTTTGTTAGAGAACAAGTACACTGAACGTGACCAATATGAGTACAGCTTATGGAGATGTATTTGAATGTCAAAAGCTGCTCATGTGTATAGTCACATTTGTAATCCTCATACCTGAGACACCACTGGTTATCTTATGTATGAATTACTAGAGTTTGATAGCATCCTGTACACCCTTAATCATGAGGATGTAATTAGTGCTCATTGGCTTTAGTAAGTTGTATATGAAGATAGGTGAGTGTGGAATAGGGGATCACCATCCTTAATATCAAAGGGAGAATGTCACAGTTAATTCACAAATAATAACTCAATGAAGTCTTTGGCCAAAGCAGAAGGTAACCAAGGAAAAGTGTTTTCATGGGTTAATCTAATTGAGTTTATATTTTGGTGAATGGCTAACACAGGATTAAGTTAGGGTTTGACATGAATCCATACCCAAATAACTTAATCGTGACATTGTTTGGTGAAGGATTATCTATTACACGAAGGGTTCATTTATATTCGTATATTCACCCACACCTAGAGCACTTCATGATATGTTGCTAGATGTCACTGATTGTATCACAATCATGCTTTCAAACTATGGTATTACTGTGCTCTCTTATATAAATAGTTGCGTAATAATATCCTGTTTTATATAAATTCTGTATATCTTGATTAATTTCTCTTTCATAAGAAATTGTGCAGATTTTATAAATGTGAAGCCGTGACTCATGGAGTCTTGCCTATTGTGTCAAGTGATACATATTTTGTAAAAGATCAGCGATAGGCGTTGAAGTGCGAAAGGCTGAAGAAGAATTTCTGCATTTTCAAAGCAAAGAGCCAACATGACTATCGATAGCCAAGTCTCGCTATCGATAGAACTTCTATCGATAGCCAAACTTCGCTATCGATAGACATGAGGCGGCTGTGGGCTGTTCTAGATATTTTGAGATATTTCAAGGGTATTTTGGTAATTTGTAATTTCAGCCTATAAATACAAGGCTCAATGTGACTTTAAGGGGGTTCAAGACTTCTGCTCTGAATCATTACTCTGTCAATTGTAATAGACTTCATCTTACAGTTCAATTCTACTTTTTATTCTGTTATTTACTTTTCTATAATATTTCCTTTAATGCATGGTTCAATTCTCATTTGAGAATTGTTCTTTACTTATTCAGTCTTTAATTTCTGCAATTTTCCTTTTTAATACATGGCTCAATTCTCACTTGAGAATTGTTCTTTACTTTTACTGTCATTTTCTTTATTTATTTAAGCCCTTTTCTTTATTTACTTATGTCATTTTCTTTATTTATTTAAGCCCTTTTCTTTATCTACTTATGCCATTTTCTTTATTTATTTAAGCCCCTTTTCTTTATTTCTTTCAGTCATTTTTTCTTTATTTACTTCAATTATTTACGTTCTGCTTTAATTTTACTTTTCCATCCCGTGACCCCTTAGAGCTTGTCATGGATAAAGAATATTCTCCTCCATTGATGTGTAGCTAATACTCCAAGCTTGGGTGATGATGAAGTTGGATTCTTTATGCATTTCTAGTTTATAAACATCCCTTTATTTGTATTATGTGATTGCATAGTTGTGAAGGTTTACCGCACACTATTGCTAAATATAATATAATATAATTGTATATCTGTGATTGCAATTATATAATTATGCAATGGTACTTATTGAGATGAATAACAAACTAGCATGCTTTATCCCCAATTAAGGTGGATAGTGATATTCCATTCCTTTTCAAGGATAAACCTGCCAGTCCTGTTATTCATCATCTTTTTGGGAATTCCTTCTTGTAGTTGGATGAACCACCATCCATAATTACTATATCGTGGATTTTATAACTAAATTTCATATTTGATATTCAATGGACTTCTCACCCAAGTTCCGCTAATTCCATTAATCAATCGCGTTTTAATTCAGCTTAATTAAATTCAGCATTTTCGCTTCAACCCAATTGAAGCTCTTTTCACCACCAAATTATTTTGACACTATTCTTTCACTTTAATTAAATTTAATAGTTTCTCATTTTAAATCTACATATTTCCCAGTGGTTCGACACCCGTGCTCTCCAATCGCAATTGAATTGAGATTAACAAACACGCGGTTTTATAAATATATTAATCTTGATCATTAACAAGGAATAATTTCCCTTGTTCTCTAATGATCAAATTTTGGTGCCGTTGCCGGGGAATATTACGGTTTATTTGAAAAGAAACCATTGGACTTAATTTTAGTTGTAAATATTAATACTGTTAATATTACTTAAAATATATTCTTTTATACTGTTTATACATATTAATATATATTATTTGTCTATTTTTCTATCTCTAATTACAGGTTGCTGAATCAGGAATTGGGAGCTTCACTCCCATGCGCTTAAAAGAACAATTAAAAGTTAAAGCTAAACTGTTTCACCAATTGCTTTAAAATTCCGTGATTATCTGTGGAGACCTTAGTTTATGCGGGGTAGAAGGTCGTTGTCTTTTAATGTAATACCTATCGACTCTGAATTAGAAAGAATTCTGAGAGCTACTAGAGCCTCTCTTAGACAATCCAGTGAGTCTGTACCTTTGCAAAATTTTGAAATGGCTGAATCATCTGCGCGAAATGTGATGTTACCTGCAGAGATTATCCAAGCCCCACCATGTCTAAAAACTCTTAGGGATCACTTTATGCCCAACAGTTTTAATCCACCCTCCTATATTCAAATCCCAAATATTGAGAATCTCATCTACGAGATTAAGCATGCTACCATTCAGATGCTTCCTACTTTCTATGGGTTAGATAGAGAAAACCCATATGACCATTTGCAGGAATTCTTAGGAATCTGTTCAACTATTAGAATTCAGGGTTTCCATCCAGAATTCCTGAAACTTTTTCTATTCCCATTTTCCCTAAAGGATAAGGCCAAACATTGGCTCTGCACTCTTCAAACACCTGTCCCTATCACTACTTGGGAACAGCTTCAGAAATTGTTCTTGTCTAGATTCTATTCTGTTGGTAAAACTCATTAAATGCGACGAGGTATAACAAACTTTGTCCAACATGAACAAGAGTCGTTTCATGAAGCCTGGGAAAGAATGAAAGAACTGCTAAGGTTATGCTCCCATCACGATGTACCTAAGTGGCAAATCATAGAGTCTTTTGTTAGAGGTTTAACTGAGGGTGACACACAGACTGTAAAATCTGCATGTGGGGGAGCAATATTGAGTAAGGCAGAGGATGAAATGTGGGCCTTATTTGAAGCATTGAGTGAGGATTCTTTCCATATGGCCTCAATGTCTTTAGGTAACCGTGATGATTCCTTAGTGAAGAAAAACCCTCCCAAAAAGGGTGGTATTTATGACGTGGATCCCCAAGCGCTGGTAAACAAGCAAGTAGAGGCTTTGTTTCAGAAACTTGACCAATTAATAGCTGCACAAGGGCAATCTTCTAAAGCCCATGTAAAACCTGTCAACTTGGTGTGCAATATTTGCACTGACCCTTCTCACGAAACCCCGTATTGTCCCATGGCAGGACAGTACCCTGAGTTCGTCCAAGAGCAAGTTAATGCTGCTCAAGGATTTGCACCACCTAGGAATGACCCATATTCCAATTCTTACAATCCTGGGTGGAAGACTCACCCAAATTTTCAGTGGTCTAGTCAACAGAGAGGGTCCAATCCTAGTCAACCTGTGAGACCCACATACAGCGGTAACCCTGCTGTAGTTCAGACATATAGACCACCGCAGATGCAACCCCAATACCCAAGCTATGGTGCTCCGTAAGCACCTCCACCCCATTATCAGTCACTCATGACTAGTGTAGGCCTAATGATAAGTGTTATCATTGAGGGCAAAATTGGAATAGTTTCAATTGAACCAAAAATAGAAAGTTTCTATTTTGGGAAACATGCGATGTTCTCGAGCCACTACTAGGTTGGGGTGAACCCAATGGGTCACACACATTAAAGCTTAAGTGATATTCTTGAATTTGTGAGAGGGGATATTCTAATTTATGTATGAGCTTAATCCTTATTATTAAGGGTTAATAATTAAAAGGATTAAGGATACACTAAACTAGGATAAACCTATTCTAATAATGTTTGGTCATGCTAGCACTAGTAACCAAATATCATTAAAAGAGGAGAGAGTCTATAAATAAGAGGGATAGGCCTAGGGTTTCATAATCTAACTCCAAGTGAGCCTCACTCTCTCTCTCTCCCTCTCAAGCTTGCATTCCCTTCAAGAGTTGTGGAGATCAAGGAGTTCAAGGAGTCTTAGGCTTTTGTGGACTTCATTGGAGGCTTCCATATTTTTGGAGCTCGAGGTTTCGCGAGGATTCACGGCAAAGGATTAGAGGATAGCATCTACAAAGGAACACAAGTAAGCTTTAATTAATGTTTGATTAATTGTTTTGATTCGCTTTTATAGTTTGAGTTCGATTCTTGGATGAATATCAATGAGAATTTTTTATTGTTTACATTCCGTTGCGTTCCTATGGCGTATTCTTTCACACACAAAGTAAATTATGCTAACCAATGAGATAAAATCATAAGCACAAAAATTAATCCACAAGATGACACATTTTCAAAAATGTTCATACCTTGCTTTTTCAAAACTTGATTTATCATTTATGTTTTACTCTTTGTGCTAGTGATTTATTTTCAAAAGTTATCATAACTACTATCCATTTCACATTTCTAATCCATTGAACCTTATCTTTGTAGCCTAACTTCGACATTAGGACTCGGTCCCCACTACAACACATTGTCACATGGTGGGCAAAGATGGACACCCTCCAACCCCAAGCCAAAGCAACTATTCGAAGAATAGGCTTTGGGGATTTTATTGATTCTCTTTGGTACAATCAGATGGATAGGCAGGCTCTCATGGCCTTGTCTGAACTGTGGTGGGATACCACCAACACCTTCCATTTTGAGTTTGGGGAGATGATCGTGACCCCTCTCGACTTTACTATGATCACGGGGATTTCCGTTGGAGGGTATCCCTTAGATTTCTATAAGGGTGCATGCCACAACTCCTTCTATTTAGATACCTATCTTGGGGCCGCTGATCTTGACATAGTCAAGAGATCAGTTCGTAGGAGTACCCTCTATACTGTCTTCAGTGACATACCTGAGGATGATGGACAGGATTTTGATCACATTGTACGAGCTTTTCTCTTGTATATGCTATCTTGCACTTTTTTCGCAGGCACTGCTGATTTGGCCCCTCTAGGCTTTTTTGCGAGCTTAGAGGACATTGACACCATCTTTCACTATGACTGGGGTGGCACTACTTTTACCATGATGTACAGGACTATGAGTTGTCGATCTCGAGGAATCTGTCCTGACTTTGGAGGCATAGGGTTCGTTTGGGAGGTAAACATACCTACTTATAGCATTTCAAACCCTTCTTTACTTATTCCTGACATTATGTCTTTTCCACAGGTATGGGCTTACGAGTACCTTTGCCTGAATCGCCCTACGATTACGGCTAATGACCGGACTTGGCCTATTTTCGCCCGATATGCCCCAAATCGGAGAGAGAGCGCTGGTGCTCATAAGCATGATTATGCCTACAGCCGTTCCATCCTTTCTGGGATACATCCTCATATGGTAATCACTCGTCTCTACTATTTTCCCACAATACTTCAATTTACCTCTAACACTCATTGTCTTCAGGTGAGATGGAACCCATGGAGCCATTGAAGGGGTACTATGCGAATTCGGCTTTATCCTATGGTTGAGATTTCGTTCAAGAGGATCCTATTTGATGGGCCTTTTGGCAGATACTGGTACCTCAGAGAGAGGATATGTGCTCAGCTCTGTGGAGTATACTCAGCTGCTCGTGTGCCTCATTCACCTCCTCCATCTATGAGGCATGCCAATGATCTGACAAGTTATGCCTTAGCCAATGCTATGTCTGGTGTGATTGCAAATACCTTTCATCACCTACACGAGGATTACCATACATTCTGCGAACGATATATGATGCGTTCTTTAGTGTCAGGATTCCTCCCCACTGAGGTATCAAACTTTCTTTCAAGTGTTTTACTTCTTTTCTAGCAAAGTATTTCTCATATCTCTTTCTCCTGTAGGGTCGTCATTCCCGTGGGCACGCTTCTCATTCCACAGCTACTGCAACTCAAGATGATGATGAGCCTTCATCTTCTGCCCCTCCTTTATCGAGTTTCCCCTGGCAAGTGCAAGTCATTAAGAATGGTGACTTCGTTCAAAGGAAAATTCATCGCATGCCGTATAAATGAGTATCCTCATGTGGATCCTTATTATACCTCGGTAATCATCACAACTACAACCCTTATCACACTTTGCTCTATCTTATCTAATCTTTGAATTTTCATTCATCTACAGGTGCCTGTATCATTCGCTGAGGAAAGCTTGGAGTACACAGCGGCACTAACTAGGGAACTCCAGAGGATGAGTCTTGATGCACATATGAGCAGTGTAGCACAGGTAATTTTCATTCCAACCTTTGACTTCCAACAATTTCATCTTTCACCAATCCTAATCCTATTCTGGATTTGCAGTCTTCGAGTCAACCCCAGCAGGAGCATCAAGGGTCAAGGAGGGATCATGAAGCATCAAGTTCGTGAGGAACGGGGAAATCATCCCGGCAGAGATGATTTTGAGCTATTGGGCCGAAAGGGAGTCCATTTAGAATCTTATATGTAATTTTTCTCGAATGTATGCACTAAGAACCTCAAACAATCATGTAATTACACCTTGATGAGAATGTAATTGTGTTTCAATTACCTCTTTGATTCAATTCTAACCCGAAAATGGGTCAAAATTGACGAAAATAAGGCGAAATGTCAAACTGGGCCCCAAAAATGCCAAAAATAGTCAAAATTGGGGATTAGGCTCCAGTGACCGTCCCTCCATGGACAGTTGGCCATCCCTATGGGATGGTTGGTCGTCCCTGGTGGGATGGTCAGCGAGCCCAGTTGCTAATTTTTGCCTATTTTGATTGAAATTCGACTTTCGGGTGTCCTACTTTGCCTATAACTTGATTTTCTTTCCAAAAGGCTATAAAAACACATCCCTAGACTCAGTTTCATCACACTAAACACAATGGAAGCTCTCAAGTTGATCCTAAATCTATTCATACCGAGAATGCGAGCGGAAGATAAGAAAGTGTTTGCGCGATTTGACTTGACTTCATGGTTTTCTCTTTCTTATGTGAAACTTGAAGACAAGCTTCTCAACTCTGTGATTCACTTCTGGGACCCCAAGCTTTATGTATTCCGCTTCAACTGTGAAGAGGTATGCCTTTTATTTGAAGAATTCTGTGCTTTGATGATCGTCCCTTCTAGCGGACCTTTCATCTTTCGCACCATTCGTCGAGGTTATTTCCAAACTTTCTCTTCTCTTTTTGAACTTTCACCTAGGGACGCTTTTACATTCATTCATGACAACTCTATTGATCTTTTCAAACTGGCTTCATTTTAAGAGGGGGTAAATCACTGGCTCTTCATAGGCCTACCCAGTAAGCACTTGCCTTATGCATATTGGGTTGTTTCTTTGTCTCAAATGGGATACCTTTCATACCCATTGAAACATGTGAGCTCATTCTACTATAATCTTGTCCCTTTAGTGCTCACTGAAACTCTGAATGGGCTTGACCATTTTCACTTTTCTCTTTTCTACACATTGAGGGCAGTCCCATTCTTTTACAGATGTGGTTGGTTGAGAGGCTCAAGTTGATTACTACTCTTGATGGGCCTAAACACCTTCCCCACAACTACTATTTGCGAAAGCTTATGTCTCTTGAGCATCGCTCGATTCAGGACACAATCATCTTCTTCACTTCTCTATCCTGGAGAAATATCCAGTGGCATGTGGCTATTTAGGATTGCGGTGAAGAGTATGTGCTACACACTTCTAGATGCCGTCAAGTGAAGCTCATGGGCTTAAGGCATACATCGTTCTACTGGGCTTCCCGCGTGCTTTGCCAGATGGGCCATGTTCAAACAGACCTCCCTATCAAAGGGCATGTCCATAGGATAGAGATGGCTACTCCTTCTTTGGTATCTTGGGCTATGAAGAAATGGGCTTCAGGCTTGTCTATGACTCAGATGGGGGATCGTAATGGGTCGTTTAGGCTTGATGAGGGGTATCGGGCTTGGCTTAAACAAGATTTGGGTTCAAAAGTACATGCTATGAAGGATAAGGCTCGAAGTCTCGTTTATGATTCTCCGGTTATAACTCAATTATCAGATTCATCACTTCCATCAGATGTGTCGCGAGTTAGGACAGCTAAGAGAAAGAAAGGGAATGAAGATGAGGCCCAAGCCCGCAGAGCGAGGAGGGCTTAGAGTAGGCTAGAAATTCTCTTTTTTACTAATAATGGATAAACTGTAAGAAGTAAAACATATGGACACATATGGCATGTAATAAAACTTTTAAAAGGTTTCTACCCTTTTATGGATGAATAAATATCAATTTTATTAAAATCTCAACGAATATCCTTTGATAATTACAATTGAATCAACTTTTGATGTTTTTACAAGAGATAGACCTCACCCAAAGTAACTTTATGGGTTGCCTACATATCCACGTCCTTGATGCATTCTCTTGCCATTTTTCTCTAACTCATTGTGATATTTGGGGAATCAGGTCTTCGTAGTTCATGGATCAAGTTAAAGAAGTCCACTTTTTTTTTTGAATGCCCTAACTTTTGCCTAAGTAGCCTTTTCAGGTTTTTTATCTAGCGGGCTTTTTTTTATTTTTTATTTTATTTTATATGTGGTACTTCTTCAATTGATCTAAATTGGTAGGTTGAGAGAAATCATTCCCGTCGATGTTTGAAATCCTTACTGCTCCACTTAACAGTATTTCTCTGATAATGTAAGGGCCTACCCATGTGGGTTTGAACTTTCCTCGTGGGTCATGCGTCGGTGCTCGAATCTCTTTTAGTACTAAATACCTTTTCTTTAAAGCTCGGTTCTTTACTTTTTTGCCAAATGCCTTGGTTATTCTTCTTTGATACCCCTGGATGTGGTAAAGCGCTCTCAATCGCCTTTCATCCAGTAGAGCTAACTCTTCATACCAGTTCCTTACCCATTCTGTTTCCATCAGCTGACTCTCCTTAGCAATCCTTAATGATGAGACTTCCAATTCTATGGGTAATACCGCTTTCATTCCATACACAAGTGAAAAGGGGGTAGCCCCTATTGAAGTTCTAATAGAAGTACGATATCCCCATAATGCCAATGGTAACTTCTCATGCCAATCATTGTAGAACTGAGTAGTCTTCTTTAAGATTGACTTGAGATTCTTATTTGCTACTTCGACAGCCTCATTTGTCTATGATCTATAAGGAAATGAGCAATGATGCTTGATGTTATATTTCTGCAAGAGTTCTTCGATTTCTTTTCGAAAATACTGTCCATTATCAGAGATGAACTCGTGGGGCACTCCGTATCGGTAGATGATATTATTCTGTATGAAGTTCGCTACTTGTCTGGCATTCAATGTCTTGTAGGACGCAGCCTCTACCCATTTGGTGAAATAGTCTATGGCAACTAGGATATACGTATGTCCATTAGATGCTGCAGGGATTACCTTGCCAATGATGTCAATTCCCCATGTTGCAAATGTCCATGGCGAAGACATGGTAGTGAGTGGCATTGAGGGTTGATGCTTTCCACTTGTAAACACTTGACATTTATGACATTTTTTGACGTGTAGATGACAATATCTCTCCATGGTTGACCAATAGTACCCTAGTCTCAAGATCTTCTTGGCCAACATGTATCCATTCATATGTGGAGCCCCAACGCCTTCATGCACTTCTAACACTATCTTTTCCGCTTCTTGTTCATTGACACATAACAGATGCACCCCATCGTATGATCTCCTATACAGCTTTCCCCCACACAGAATGTATTGGCTAGCTAACCACCTTATAGTCTTCCTATCTATGGACGATGCTTCTTTCGGATACTCTCATCTTTTTACAAACTGCTGGATGTCGTAATACCATGGCTTTCCATCAATCGGCTATCCTTCTTATATAGCACAACAGTAGGCTGGTTTTTCCCGTGACTCGATGAAGAGAGGAGTTACACCTTCATCTTTAGGGACATCTACCATGGATGCTAGAGTGGCTAACGCATCCGCAGACTTATTCTTTAATCTGGACAGATAAAAGAAGTCAATACGACGGAATTATTTTACCAAAGTCTCTAAGCATTCATGGTAAGGTAGTAACTTCTTATCACGAGTCTTCCATTCTCCTTTAGTCTGACATATGATCAGGGCTGAATCCTCATATAATTCTAATTCTTCCACGCCTAACTCTAAGGCAGCTTCTAATGCCAGGATGCAAGCTTCATATCCGGCTATATTATTAGTAGCTTTGAAAAATAACCTGGAAGATAGTGGTATCAGATTATCCTTCGGTGTGACTAACAGTGTGCCTATTCCACATCCCCTCTTATTATAAGCCCCATCAAAGAATGCTTTCCAAGGTTCCTTATTCACTTCCATAATCTCTTCATCGGGGAAATGATACTCAGACGGTTTTTCTACTAATGACGGATGCTCTGCTAGAAACTCTGTCACTGCTCTCCCTTTCACTGACTTCTGTACCACATACTGGATGTCAAACTCTGATAGCAACAACAACCAACGAGCTGTCCTATAGGATACCACTGGCTTTTCCAACAAGTACTTCAGAGGATCCATGCGACTAATGACCTGCACTTGAAAAGACAGCATGTAATGGCGAAGTTTTTGGGTAACCCACACCAATGCCACACATATCTTCTCAAATGCATCGTACTTAACCTCGCAGTCAGTCATCTTCTTACTCAAATAGTACACCACATTCTCCTTTCGAGATTATGGTAGATACTAAGCCAACATAGCCCCCATCGCAGTTTCAGTAAGTGCTAAATAAAGTAGCAAAGGCTCACCTTGCCGCGGGGGAACTAATATCGGTGGGTTGCTCAAGTATCTCTTAATGATTTCAAAGGATTTTTGGCATGCGTCATTCCATTTTGTGGGCATGTCCTTCTTAAGAAGCTTGAAGATGGGCTCACAAATCATGGTCAGCTGTGCTATGAATCGACTGATGAACTGAATTTTGCCTAAGAACCCTCGAATCATTTTCTTTGTTTTTGGCAACTGCATCTCCGTGATGGCTTCAATCTTTCCCGAATCAACTTCTATTCCTTTTTGTGTGATCATAAACCCCAACAATTTCCCCGCGGTTACTCTAAAGGCACACTTTTGGGGATTCAGTCTCAAGTTATACTGCTTAATCCTCTAAAGGAACTTGCCTAGAGCCTCAAAATGACCTTCTCGATTCATTGACTTCACGATCATATCATCTACATACACCTCGACTTCCTTATGAATCATATCATGTAACAAGGTGGTTGCCATTCTCTGATAGGTAGAACCAGCATTCTTTAGTCCGAAAGGCATAACTCGATAACAGAAGGTCCCCCATTGAGTGATGAATGAAATTTTCTCTATATCTTGAGGGGCCATCTTTATCTGATTATAACCCGAGAACCTGTCCAAAAAAGATAATAGTGCATGACCGGCGGTACTATCTACCAGGATATCTATGTGTGGCAACGGGAAATCATCTTTAGGGCACGCCTTGTTCAAATCCCGGAAGTCTACACACATTCTAACCTTCCCATCTTTCTTAGGCACTGGTACAATGTTATCTAACCACTCGAGGTATTCCACTACTTGGAGAAATCCAGCGTTCATCTGTTTCACTACTTCATCCTTGATTTTAAGTGCCCACTGCGGCTTCATTCTCCTCAACTTCTGTTTAACTGGCTTAACCCTTGGGTCAGTAGGGATGAAGTGTTGTACTACGTCAGTATCAATCCCCGACATATCCTTATACGACCACGCAAAAACTTCTATATTCTCTCTCAATAATCCTACCAATTTTTCCCGTTCTTGTGGTGATAGAGTTGCCCTAATGTTAATTATCTTAGGCGATTCATCAGATCCTAAATTAATTGATATTAATTCATCCATATTGGGTCGAGCATGTTCCATTTCCTTTCGGTTTTCAAACTCAGGGGAACATCCTCTCTAGGATCTATGTTCATGCCATATATATCCACAGAAGAAAGAAGAGACAAGCTGCAAATGAGAAGAATGAAGAAAAAGAATACTTTATTAATCATGAAGAAAAAAAATAACACAAGCTAAGGTATTATTCACCTCCTAACAGATGAGGGATGATGTTATTGAAAAAAAAAACAAGAGTGCTATTCTGCAACCTTATGGAAAGAAAGTATAGAAATCCTACAAGTTATCATCTGATGGGAGCGAATCTTCTGTGACTAAGTCTTCAACTCGAAGCTCATACTCAACATTCCAATTGGTCAATGGACTGGTGGCATCTTCAATGAGGTGGAGAGGATCGGGTTCATGAACATGCTCTTCGATGCAAGTGATCTCTTTGAACATAACCCCTATGGCGACTTCATCGATATGGTCGGCCCAATTGAACTCTACATATTCTTCAGCCATGATGGTAGTTGGAGAGAGATGTAGTGGAGTGTTGAAGAAGATTTCAAACCCAGGAACTCTAGTTTTCTTATCTTCAAGGTAAATAGGCTCAGGGAACCCACAATAAGGGAAATTATCCACTTCTTTGACAAAAGTTCCATTCAAAGTGGGCCGGTAAAGTTTCTGAGTGAGGTTAGGGGCCCGTCCCTCTTCTTTGGCCAGCTGCCTTTCCATTCGTTTCTGTGTCATCTCTTTTCTGTCTGCTTCAGTGCTCTGATAGCCCAATCCGAAGGGGTGAATTGCTGAGGGATACTTGATAGGACTAGGTGTGCCTTGATGACGACGTCTTAAGGCACTTGCATATTTCCATATGGATTGTAATCTAACACCATTTTCTCCTTACATCCTGGCTCAACTTCCACGCACTGTATGTACTCAAAGCCCGACAAAGATATCCCTTCAAACTTTTGCTTGATCTCACAGATGGGTACACTAGTATGAGTGATCTCGAAATCTCCCTTCAACGTCACCACTGAGCCTTTGTAGGGAGACTTAACTTTCTGATGGAGGGAAGAAGGTACAGCCCCAATTGGATGGATCCAAGGTCTACCAAGTAGGAGGTTGAAACAGGCAGGCACATATAGTACTTGGAAATCGACTTGGAATTCTACAGGTCCAATGACCAAAGGTAAGGTGACCATGCCAATCACTTCTCTTTGAGTGTTATCATACGCTATCACAGTTTGCCCTGACGGCGTGAATTCTGATGGTTCGATGCCTAAGGAAGTGGCAGTGCTAAGAGGACATACATTCAAAGCCGACCCATTATCTATCAATACTGTATGGATCCTCTTGCCCATAGTATCCACTGTGACATACAAGGCTTGTAAATGATGGGGTCCCTTCTTCGGAAGGTCTGACTCTGTGAATGATATTGACTGCCCATGCTGAAATGGACTAACCAAACAGACTAAATCCTCTGGCAAAGTGTCGATGGGAATCTGAACTTGATTAAGTAGCCTGAGTACCGTCTACCTTTGTTTCTAAGAAGCCATCAAAAGTCCCTAGATAGTGATATTGGCTTGAGTCCGCTTGAGCTATTTCAATATCTCTTCCTCTTCATCCTGAACTTCAGTACGTTGAGGCCTCTCTATCTCTCCAAAAAGATTATTGAATTCCAAGTGAGTGGACTTGAAATGACGACCTCCCTTAGTGACATGGTTAACATCCTACTCATCACTAGCCAAAATATCTGCTATTCCTCGGGCGTGTTCATCAAATCTTCCCATTCTATAATGTCAACCTCACTTTCTGACCCATCATCTACAGTAGATTCGGCAAAAGTCAACCTTGATCTAAAATGTTGGGTGACCTATGGTTGCCTTGGATACACCGCTCGATAACTGACTTCTCCATATATATCGGTGATCTTGGCGATCGTGAAGGTTCTATTCTCGAAATACTTTTTAAGGATAGCCTGGTTAGCTTCCTAAGAAAGAATGAGGTTTGGATCTTCGAGTTAAACCTGTGCCACAGGAACATTTTCTTCAGGTGAGTCAGGGATATCACCCCAACCAGAAGGGACAACGGGCTCTTCAAAAATGGGATTCTCTACCCTTGGGTAAAAGACATAAGAATCAAACTTCCCGCTGGGCTCACCCAACAGGCCTATTTCGGGATCTCCAGCCTCATATCTTTTTCGTACTCCCACTGAATGATCTCGGTCTTAGAAAAAGCTTTCTTGGAACTTGGCTTGAATGGGGTAATGGGTCCACTGGCCTGACAAGGATGAGACATCTCAACTGTGGCAATAGGGGATGAGGGATGAGGATGGATGGGCTCACAGTGGCTATAAGGATCAGTATGGATGACATTGATGTTAGCTGGTGGTGGGACTGCATGGGTAGGAAGTGGATTTTGGGTGACATTGGGTTGAGAAGGTGGAAAAATAGTCTTGTTGTCTATGAGGTCTTGGATTTCACGGCGAAGGCGGATGCAGCGGTTGATAATATGGCCTTTGGACTGATGGAAGTGGCAATATTCATTTTCATTGTAGTTTTTGGGTAATGGATTAGGCACGGACCTAGGCTCTAAGGGTTGGAGCAAGCCTCTAGCTTTTAATTTTTCAAATACTCGCTCCAATGGCATGTGGAGCTCGGTGAATTTTCTGAATGATTTATTTCACAAGGAAAAGGGTTGGGTGAATGGGGCAGGCTGAGGTATGGCGTTGACTTCAGTAGCCTTCCCATTGATGACTGGACGGTAGTTCATGTAGGGTTCATCAGTTCTGAGGCCCCCATTGGCTAGGGCGTCCTCCACTTGGGTACCAGCAGCGACCAAGGCTTAAAAATTGGGAAGGTATTGGGAGAACAGGTGTTTATGATAAACCGGGAGCAAGTTCTTCACCACCAAGAAGATTTGCTCTTCTTCCTCAAGTCGGTTAGGCATTTTGGAAGCCTTAGCCCTCCAACGGGTGATGAATGCTGAGAAAGTTCCCTAGATTCTTGTTTAGTAGTCTTCATATCCCTCCTAGTGACATCAACCTCCGTGTTGTACCTATAGTGATTGCTGAACTCGATGCATACATCTTCCCAGGTCTTCATTCTAGATTCATCCAGTGATATAAACCACTTCAGTCATCGTCAGCCCCTCGAGGGTGCATGGCCCTCACATACATCTTCAAATGGGTCTTAGGACAACCCATCCCATCAAACTTCTCCAACTCAAGCATCCTAAAATGAGTGGGCATACGGGCCTTAGGGAATAGAGATAATGAAGACATATCTACCAAGTCATCAGATTTTCTGATACCTCTCAAGGCTTTTTCCAGGGCTTCCACCTTACTACTCAACAAAATGGGCTCGGTGGAAAAGAAGGCAGGGGCCTTGGGCTTAGACTCCTTATTCAGATCAATGGGCTGAACAAATTCTGTACCAAACCTGGTGGGCTCAGCAACTACCTTAGGCTTAAGGAAACACTTTTTCCCATCAACATTATCAAACAGGGGATTAGTACGGGCTCGCACCTTATCCTCATTTCCTTTCTGATGGACCAATTCTTGGACTACTCTTAAGAGTGCATCGATCTTCTCGTCAACTGTCTTAGCCTCAATAATGGCAGGGGTATGATCCTCGTGACTAGACATCTCTGAATCAATGGATAAATCTTTCAAGCTAATTAATCGACCACTAGAATCATGACGCCAAACCAGAATGCTGGGAAAGGAAATGAGAAAAGATTCGAATCAACTGAGAGCTTCCAATAGGAAATGATGAAAGGACAACAAACTCATGCTCACAAAAGTATGGGCCCAAGGCCCACACATCGATCTCACTCTCTCACATTCTATCCTATAAAAATGGGCCTAAAGCCCAAGCACGAATCTCATTCCTACAGCTCACATCTCAATCTTACCGCAGGCCTATACCTTCTATCCAATTGACATGGGCCTAAAGCCCATATTCCAAACTTACTGTGGACCTAAACCTTCAATCCAAAGGACATGGGCCTAAAGCCCACGTCTCACATCTTCTCATAAGGCCTAAAGATGTACATCACTATTTGAGCAACATAACACTACAACAGGCCTAAATCCAAGAACATGTAGGGTACTAGGTCTTGATCAAGTACCTTAACTCTTTGAGAACACATCCCTTAAGAGTTTATGGCATTTCATAAAGGTCTAGTCCTATAGATCCAGGTCCTAATGGTTCTACACACTTTACAATCAAGGCTCAAACAAAATCGGGAGGTCAATCCGGCAGCATAAAATTACAATAGTGTGTGAAAAAGCGATATAGGGTATGTGTCCTATAGAGACAGTCTACATGGACTAATGCAAAGGGTAGGCTGAGTGTCCCTTACTCGCTCGGTCCAATTAATATACCTAACCACATGTGATATCAGGAATGCCGCGTAGGTCCAACAGTAGGTGATTGGCTCGTTCGATATACCCAAGGGTATGTGACGAGAAGAGTGATGGCTTTCGCATACATGGAACCCAAGATTAAGAGAGACTGGGCCCAGGGCTAGGCTCATCAATGGCTTAGCATACAACGGTCCTAAACATGCAAAGTCAATGCGCACACAATATAGAAATCAAAGTCAAACAATCATGCAAATGCAAATGGTTGATTTTATTAATTAAGAAATTGAAAAGCCCAAAAATAATTAATTGGAGTTTAGCCCTCGACATCCCAGCGGAGTCGCCAATCTGTGAACCACCCAACCCGGCTCACTTGTTCGTGTTGAGTTTGGAATTATCCTTCTCTATTTATCCTCATTTATCCTTCTCTATTATCCACTCAAGATTGGGTTTTGAAAAATGATAAAAGTTTGACAAAAACTGAGAGTCGCCACTGTGAACCAGCCAACCTGGATCGGGAGGCCCTCTCGTTCACTCTTGGGGTGATGTTTATCTTGAGTGGATTGTGGATGATGCTTATCCGTCTCGATTTATCATTCTCTATTATCCACGTTTATCATTCTCTATTATCCACTCAAGATAGGGTTTTCTGAAAAATGATAAGAGTTTGTAAAAAACTAGGAGTCGCCACCTTATTTTTAGGGAACAAAGAAACCACAAAAAAGAGTTTTATTTTCAATAAAACATTGACCCCATATTTTGGAAAAGCATGGTCTTTTGAATCAAAGTTGGATTCGGGGGCTAGGTTACGGAGTGGGAAGGTTCCAAGGATCTCCTTGTAGGCACCCACCTCGCCCTAATTAAAGGTCTCCTAATTAAGTTTGGGCTTTATCAAAATCTTTTCAAAACAATCCTAGCTATCTAATCAATCACAAAATATGATATATAATATATAATAATAATACATAGTATGAAAATATACACAATCCTAATGGTCTTAGGAGACTAGAAGTCAACCTAAGAT